>CABHPR010147742.1:0-24720 GCA_902168415.1 Peromyscus melanophrys | reverse complement strand
GTGTGTGTGTGTGTGTGTGTGTGTGTGTGTGTGTGTGTGTGTGTGTGTGTGTGTATCCATACCATAGAACACATATGTTAGTCACAGGATAACTTTCAAAAGTTGGAAAAGTTGCCTCTTTTCACTTTAGCGAGACAGGGTCTGCTTGTTTCTTCTATGCTGCCTATTCCAGATTAGTTGATCCTTGAACTACCCATCTAGTGTCTTAGTTTGCAACAGATTTGTTGGAGTTGCAGACCACCTTGCTGTTATATTTTTGAAAAGAGATACCATAACCAAATCAGTTTATAAAAATAATTTAATTGTGGGCTTATTTAGAGTATGAGCTCATGACCATCATAGTGGGGAGTAAATAAGCAGGCAGGCAGGGGACTGGAGTGGTAGTTAAGAGCTTATATCTTATCCATAAGGTGGAGAGAGAAAAGGGGTGGGGGGTGCCTCTGACATGGGCTTTTGAAACCTCAAAGCATATTCCCAAAGATACCTTCTCCAACAAGGCCACACCTCCTAATTTTCATAAACAGTCCACCACCTGGGAACAAAAGGTTCAAATATATATACCTATGGGATCCATTATTATTGAAACTACCATACAGATGTATACCACTTATCTAATATTTTTACATGCATTCCAGGAATCAAAACAAATCATCAGGCTTTTACTCTCTGAACCAGCTCAAGAACCAAGGAATTTTCTAGTTCAAATTTCAACTCTTAACAAGTACATGTTTTGATTTATCACAGCAATAGTCCAGTTCTTGGTGTTGATTTCTATCTTAATTGCAGTTCTATTTTTGTGATAAAATTCCCTAACAAAACTTCTTAAGAGAGATGGGTTTGTTCTAGCTCACAATTCAAGAATACAGTCCATCATGGTGAACAAGTTAAAGAAGTTTAAAGCAGGTGGACACTTCACATCCACAGTCAGAGAGAGAAAAGCAAACAATGCACGTTGTAGCTCAGCTTCTTCTTTCCACTTATATATTCCTGGATCTCTGTTAGAGAATCATACTAACCACAGTGGTTGAGTCTTCTCATCTTAATTATCACAGTCACAGTAACTACTCACAGATATGCCCAGAGATATATTTCCTAGGTAATAGTAGATCTAACTGAAGTAAGTTGACACAGTATTATACAATAATAATAAAATTATAAATAAAAGAATGCACACTGAGAATGTAAGTGGTTGGCAGAAGAATCTTAGCTAAATGAGGTGGTTTGAATGAGATGTCCTCAGTACAACTCAAGCACTTGAATGTTTGATACTAAGATTGATGGTTGTTGGGGGATTATTGGAGGTGTGGCCTTAGTAAAGGAAGTATATCACTGGTGGTAGGCTTTGATATTTCAAAAGATTTACTCTCTCTGCTTCCTGTTTGTGTATTGGGATGTGATTTCTCAGCTCTTCATCCAGTGCCATGCTTGTCTGCTTATTGCCATGTTCCTACCTTGATGGTCATGGACTCTAACCATGTGGAATTGTAAGCCACAAATAAATTGTTTTATCTATAAGTGGCTTTGATAATGGTATTTTGCCATAGAAATAGAAAAGTGACTAACACAATAAACTTTGGGAAAACAGCTTCTGATATTCAACACACATTTGTTTAGCAATGTCCCCAAATAAGCAGGGGCCAAAGACCCACAGTTGTCTCCAACTCTTATCTGAATCCAGAATTGGAACCGACTTTGAGTATACATGCTCCAGAGCACCATCAGTAATAGCTGACATTTCCAATTTTACTTGAACATGATGTTTCTATATCTATTCAGTTATTTGTGACAGATCTATAATCATCTCATAGTTACTTCAAACAATTTCAAATTAATTGTTACTAAGATTTTATGCTAGAGATTAATGAAAAAAAAAAAAAAAAAAACCTCAGTCAGGTCTCAGAAGTGGCCTGTCACTGGTCTACAAGTGTCCTGGCAGAGATAATAGCAAACATATAGTGCTCAGCTCACAGAATTAGGATACAAATTCATGTTTCAAGTTTGAAATAGTAAAATGATCATTGTAAAGTAGAATGGTCTGCTGTGGATATCACTCTGTATAAATAAAATGCTGACTGGCCAGTAGCCAGGCAGGCAGTATAGACGGGACAAACAAAGAAGAGAATTCTGGGAAGTGGAAGGCTGAGACAGAGAGACACTGCCAGGTGCTGCCATGACAAGCAAGATGTAAGGTACCGGTAAGCCACGAGCCATGTGGCAACTTATAGACTAATAGCTATGGGTTAATTTAAGATATAAGAACTAGATAACAAGAAGCCTGCTGGGGCCATACAGTTTGTAAGCAATATAAGTCTCTGTGTGTTTACTCGGTTGGGTCTGAGTGACTGTGGGGCTGGTGGGTGAGAGAGATTTGTCCTGACTGTGGGCCAGCCAGGAAAACTCTAGCTACAATGGTCAGCATGGAGCTGAGGAAACAGTTATAGGCCACAGTGGAAATTGTCTTTACTGCTTTTATGATCGCTGTCCTTGTAACACAATATTATTAATAGCAACACACATTTATAATTATCTTTTTTTTGATAATCACTCAACTGAGTTTAGGATGCATGGTAGTTTGGATGTAATTGCCCCCATAAGCTCATGTGACTATTAGGAGATATCACATTGGAGTAGGTATGGCATTGTTAGAGGAAGTGTGTCACTGTGGAGGCAGGCTTTGAGGTCTCATATATGTTCAAGCCACACTCAGTGTCTCAGTCCACTTCCTACTGCCTTTGGATCAAGATGTAGAAGTCTCAGCTCCTTCTCCAACACCATGTCTCCCTGCACACCTCTGTGTCCACCATGATAATGGGCTAAACCTCTGAAAATGTAAGTCACCCCATTAAATGTTTTCCTTTATAAGAGTGATCATGGTAATGGTATTTCTTCACAGCAAGAGAAACCCTAAGAAAAAAAGTTGGTACCAGGGACTGGGCTATTGCTGTGATAGGCCTGATCTTGCTTTTGTTTGAAGAAATATGGACCTTGGGACTGTGGATTAGAAAAGCAGTTGAACTCTAAGTGCTGCTCAATGGGCCATTCTAGTAGGAACGTGGAAGACAGTGGCACTGAGGGTGATTTGATGAACTGTGAGGGCCTAGCGAAATAGATCTCAGAGGACAAGAATATTAATATGTGGCTTAGAGATCATTCTTATGCAATTTTGGTGAAGAATATGGCTACCTTTTGCCCTAGTCTGAAGAGTCTGCCTAAAGCTAAAATGAGGAGTTTTAAATTAATTCCACTGGCAGAAGAAATCTTAAAACAGCCTAGTGTAGACTCAGTCATGTGGTTATCAGTGTTATCTCTAATGAATATTTATAATGAAAAGGAACAAGCTAAGTAAGGAAAAATACAAAATGTAAAATTTGAGGAAAAAAGGAGCAAAAGGAAGAGGAGCTAAATCCAGTGTTCAAGAAGATAAACAGATTAAGAAATGGGGGAAGTGGTGGCACACACCTTTAATCCCAGCACTTGGGAGGCAGAGGCAGGTGGATCTCTGTGAGTTCAAGGCCAGCCTGGTCTACAAAGTGAGTTCCAGGACAGCCAGAGCTGCTACACAGAGAAACCCTGTCTTGAAAAAACAAAACAAAACAACAACAAACCCCACAATTAAAGAAATGGAATAAAGGGAGTGGTGGCCTCAGGGCAATATCTCACTCAGTATCCAACTTGTGCAAAAGAATTTGTGGTAGTGCATGTCTTTTATCCAAGCACTTAGAAGGCAGAAGCTGGTAGATATCTGAATTTGAGGCCAGCCTGGTCTACAGATCAAGTTCCAGAACAGTCAAGTTTAGTCAGTGAATGTAACCATGGAAAACAGAAAACTGGTGATAATGTAATTGAAAAATCTCTGAATTCAAGGCCAACCTGATCTACAGATCCAGTTTCAGGGAAGCCAAGTTTATGCAATGAAGGAAACCATCAAAAACAGGAAGCTGGTAAAGATGTAGTTGAGTGAGGGGGCCATGTTCCAGCCCCAGTAAGGAGCAGAACTTGGCAACATCAGCCACATGGCTCTGGCTCTAATGGTAGAAGAAAGGGGTTATAGAATATTCCTCCACATCTAAGGAGAGTCAGTTATGCCAGACATGTGTCAGCGGTGTCCTAGAGAGGCTTTTGTGTGAATCTGTGGAGGTGAAACCTGGATTGCCTTGGAGACCCTAAGATGTTGGTGATGCCAGGTGTAAGCCTCCTCCATATATGTGACAGTTGTGCAGTTTGGTCTACTTGTATGACTCTTAACAATGGGAGCATCCAAGGGCTGTCTCTCATGCTTTGGCTGGCTCTTGAGAATCTATTCATCATACTAGGCTGCCTTGCCCACCTTTAATACAAGGGAGGTAGTATCACAGCTTAGTCTTACCACAATTTGATATGCCATGCTTGGTACACATGGGAGGCCTGCCCCTCTCTGAACAGAAACAGAGGAGGAGTGGATTGGGGTGGGGGATGAAGGGGAAGTGGGGAGAGAATGGGAGAGGAGGAGGGAGAGCAAACTGCAGTCAGGATGTAAATTGACAACAACAACAACAACAAATCCCTGCTCATTTAGTCCACTATAAAAGTTAGCATAATGGATCATTTTAATATTTATGTAAGAGCAGAACATTGCAATAATCAACTTTTCAGTTGTGTTTATTACTACAAACATTTTGTAACACTTGTTCTTGTTTGCTTTTTATTCAATTTATCTCAACTTTAATAAATGTGACTCAAGAGGAGAATCATGCATTATTTCTCTTCCTGTGATTGGTTTCACTTACTTGGGAAAGTATCGCTAAGTTCTACCCATATGGCTATATATGGTAAAATAAATTTTATTTCACTTTATGTGAACACATTTTCTTTACCCATTCATTTATTGGCATACTTTAGTTGTCTCTACCACTTGACGATTATGACCAGTGCTATGGAGGTTTTGTTTCATTGAGATCTTGATTTCAGCAGTTATGGATAATTGAATCTTGTTTTAACTGTTTTGAGGTAATATTTGAAGAATAGCTGCACTATTTTCCACCATTGGTACAAATCTTTGCACTTCTATTAATACTATACCAAGTTGCTAATTGCCACATTGTTACTATTTGTCTATTCTACTTTTTTTGTTTATTATATATTTTTGATTGATTGGTTGACTTTGGTACTAGCATAAGGCAATCGGTGAAGGGTGACTTATTTTGATTTTGATTCACACTTCCCTGATGACTAGTGATGTTGAGCATCTGTTCATGAACCTGTTGGTCATTTACATTTTTGCATTTTTAAAGCTTTTATGTTTTTATTGCCAGAAAAGATTTTTAAATTTTTACTTATTATTTGAGTTTTTGGTACATGTATACAATCTTGATAATATCCACTAAATCCCTACTGACATCCAGAACAGATTTTGCTCCCAAGTTCATGTCCTCCTCATTATTAATAGTAACAGTAATAGTAATAGTAGTAGTAGTAGTACTATCTTTTCACCATTTCTATTTTTTTTTCTGAAAATATACTCTTTAAAAATTTATTCTTGGGGTTGAGGATTTATCTCAGTTTTAGAGTGCTTGCCTAGCAAGTGCAACGCCCTGGGTTCAGTCCTCAGCTCCGGAAAAAAAAATAAGAAAAATTTATTCTTATTTCATCGAATACATCCTGACTGCAGTCTCTCCTCCCTCCCCTTTTCCCAACCCTCCCACCTCCTCTTTCCTCAAGATCCACTGCTCCTCCATTTCCCTTCAGAAGAGATCAGACTTCCCAAATAATGTCAACTAAACATGGTATAACAAGATACAATAAGACTAGGCATACACCCTCATATAAAGGCTAGACAAGGCATATGGCTCCTGATCCAACCATCTTTATAACCACACTAGGCACCCAATGATATAAGACTGGGATACCTACCCAGCCACTAAACTTATGACCTACAACTCATCCTGCCTGCAAGATGCTCAAAGACAATGGTAGCTCAGAGCTCATGGGAGTGGCCAAATAATGACTAGTCTAACTGAAGACCCACTAAACAAGAGGGAGCCCATGGCTGACACAGCATAGCTGATCGGGATCCAGAAGCTGGATGGCTCAGAGACCTAGGGTAGAACCAAACACAACTGACCGAAAAAAAATAAATAAATAAATAAACAGTCAATGAAATGATTCCTGATGATATTCTGCTATACTCATAGGATTGGTGCCTAGCCCAGTCATCATCAGAAAGACTTTTTCCAGCAGCTTATGGGAGCAAATACAGAGATACATAGCCAAACATAAGGCAGAGATCAGGGAACCACAAAGAAGATGAGTAGGAAGGATTGTAGGAGTGAGAGGGGCCAAGAACACCAGGAGAACACAGCTCTGTTTTCTGACTATGCTGACTAAGGCTATATTAAGAGAGTTACATTTCAACTAGAATGTAATAAAAGCTTTGGATGAGAAACAAAGAACTTGAGAGCAAATTATTAAAGGTTAGTTTCTTTACCTAGAAATTGAGGTTAACAGTTATTCCTCCCTCTCAGAATTGAAGTATATTTAACATCAACGGTAAGTCAAAAGCATTTAACACAAGCATTTTTGAAATATGATATAAACACACCACTATTATAAATTAAAAAATTATATTATTTAAGTTTATTATATGAAGTGAATGAAATTTACAAAATTTTAAAAGAGCAAAAAGACCAAATTACTCATAGGCAGAGACACAGTAATTCACTGTATTGTATCAAAGGACACTGAAAATAAAATTATGGAAGAGTATATTTTTATAGTAATTTTATTTTCTTTAGACTTTTCTGATAAATATTCCTTTTGGCCTGAGAGCTACATAGTTGAATTCTGCATGAAACTGAATAGTTTTTAGAAGTTAGGGCTAAATTAGTTATTTTTGCCTGATGAAAGTGTGAAAACAAAACACCTTTTTTGCTAAAATATTATCTGCTTTCAGGCCTGAGGACTGAAAATACTATGAAATTAAAATTTCAAATGTGGGAAGGAAATTCTATAATATTTTTTAATTCTTGTCCCAAAATGTTCAAAGTTATTTTTGCTAAAAAATCTGGAACTGAGCATGTACTTAACGATTTATTTCATCTCTGGCTACAAGGATTTTAAGGTATATTTAAAGAATTTCTCCTTTCTTTAGAAGAGAAGATAAACTGATAAAATGGAAGTCAAATAATCTAAAGACATGAAACTGTAAAATAATAATGAAATAATAAGTTCTATTTATTTTAGACCCATATATCCATGTTAGCACTGTTTTGGGTGACAATGGATATGGTAGACACTCTTTTTTTTTTCTGGATTATTAAAGAAAAATCTTGTCATCATATAAGATTCTGCTGTCAAATTGTTTTAGTCAGAAGTAGAGCATAGTATTGTAATGAATTCATATAACATGTGGAACAGGAGGTCAAAGTTTTGTTGATGGTAGCTGAGGAATATCAGACACCGTGTCAACCCCATGTTGGGTATGAGCAATTGGCAGCAGTGGCCATTTGAGTCTTCATATTAGAGGAAAGTGTGTTTCCTCTGGCTGCTGGATAGGACACTGAAGAGTTGTGCTAATGTGGTTTCACTTGCTCTACTTTTCTATTTCCATATTTAAGCATCTTAAATTTTGGTGGAACATGAATTTAGATATATCTTGCATTTGATTAGATCACATTATAGGGGGGGTTATGCATTTTAATTCAAGTTTGGCTCTGTGAACCTTACCATCTGTCTGGAGTTGTCATTCCATTTATATTTAATTTTAATTTGCTCCATTATATTTTTTGACTAAAAGTTGTTTTATTTTTGGCAACTTCCATACCTACTGTCTTGTCTATCTTCCATCCATTTTCTACATACATGTAGAGAAGAGCTCTCAAGCACAAACTTAATCATAATAATCATACTAGACTGGCATTGTCTTGGAAAGTATGAATTATTTAACTAGACTCATGATATCCTGTATTGCCACCATCCTTCAAATAAATCTTTGCAATTTTCTCTTTGTCATTCCATATTTCTCAATATTTTTTTCCTTTTTCTTCCAGCTATGATCAGTTTTGTCTCTGAATCCCTGTTGCCTTTGTTCTTCCTTCCAGCTAGAACTGTTCACCCACACCCAGATCAAGGAGTCCTGCAGATACCTTTGTTCTTGGTTACTTATCATTTTCTCTAGAAAGATTTCAAGTGGAACTGTAACTTTCTCACACACAATGCACTCTGTTGTTCCCGTTCTGGGATGTAGAAAATTACACAGGAACACTGAGCATTCAGTTTCTTCTTTGTCAGACTAGTGGCTCTAGGAAGATGCAGAGACCACCTATCTCATCTGTCACCAAGTTCTTCACATCATGTCCAGGGCCTCGATTGATAGGCATGACACAACTCAATAATTCTTTAATAGACATATGTCTACATCAGTAAGAAATGAGGCTGGATAGCTCATATGGACATCATTTACTGTTCTTATTTTTGTTTTATGTAGGATGAGGACAGTTCCTCTCTTTCTGTGTTTGTAACATTTCTTTTATTTTTGAGAGTATAATATAATTTACTGCTATATATGTGCATGCTTGTGTGTGTGTGTGTGTGTATTCCTAAACATATGAATAAAACTTGCTTACTTTGTATAATGTGTCTTGTATGTATGTTTTCAGGGATGTCCATTTGCTATAAAAGCCAAATACCAGGCATGAGAAGCCATCTTTTGAGTTACTGCTCAGGGTTGTCCAACAGGTTGCCAAAACATTATAGGCTATTGTTATTGCCCTTGATTGCAGCCCAGAGGTAGAAGATAAGTCCCTATTTCTGAAGCCACCATGCACTTCAGACAAAGGGCCCACAAGTGCCTTAGCTGGATCTGACCTGAAAGCCTTCTCCCTGAGGACTAGCTTTATGGTACCACAATGTACCAGGCAAACTTCCAAAAAAGGGGAGCTACCAACAGTACCACCCTGTGATGCCTGTGAGTCATAACAAGTATGGCCTGATAACCCTAATGGTGCAGCAGTGGCATACATACCTTGTCTGTAACTAACAGCTCTCTAATTGGACTGAAGAGGAACAACAAGAGGAAAATAATGGCTGGTACTCAAAACCTGGCAACAGCCCAGACCTATTGAGGTCATGGATCTTGAGGGGAACCTATAACCACATTTTTTTTTTTGTTTTTTGAGACAGGGTTTCTCTGTGTAGCTTTGCGCCTTTTCTGGATCTCGCTCTATAGCCCAGGCTGGCCTTGAACTCATAGAGATCCGCCTGCCTCTGCCTCCCAAGTGCGGGAATTAAAGAAATAACCACATTTTTATAACCTGCATAATTCCTAACTGTACTGTGGTTAATAGTCTGTATACCTTCAGATAAGTGTAGTACTCCCTTCTCATCAAGGAAACTTCTCTTTGCAACAGGTGGAAGCCATTACAGAAAACCACAACCAATCAAAACACAGAGTTGTGGAGCCCAGTCCCAGCCAATACCTCCCTAACACAACCCCCACATGTAAGACTCAGGAACCATTGAGGAATAGGGAACAGAAAGCAGTTAGAGCCAGAAGAACAAATAGTTTGCTGTGAGTTTGTCTCATCCATAACGTCTAACCAACATCACTGCCTAAATATGAGCTGAAGGAGAATGACAATAGCCATGCTAACATGGATGTACATGAGGCCCAGGAAACCTAACCCTACACAAACAATTATAGACAACTAAGGAATGTTGAGAAAAAGTGAAATAGTCTTCCTTGAGGAAGAGAAGATTACTTTGTCATCCAATACCAATGGTCACCCGGCTAACGTAGCTCTTAAATATGCAGATTTAAAAAAAATCTGTAACTCAAGTCCAAATGACATGATCTATTTTATCCTCAGGTGCAGCTTCTGAGAATATATGCATTTTGTAATATATTGAATGGTAAATGCAATAATAGTTATCTTAAAACATAAGATATTCTTCATAATTTATTCAAAAATTGTTTGAGTTTCAATATATTATGATAGTGTTCCATTGAATATAAAATAGTTATTAATATCTAGTAGACCCTTAATATACAAAATTCTGCAAAACTGAAGAATGGTAAGATTGTGGCAATATACTTTATAAAATACCTCTAGTAATAAGAAATTTATTAAACACAATTCAGTGGCTTTTAAAGTCAAAATCAGAAATTCATTTCCTTCCAGTCCACAAGTAGTGTCTTTTGGGATTGTCCCCATCAAATTTTGCCGATATTGGATAATGACAGCTGCCAGCTTTTTGTCCAGGTAGGAAAAATAAATGTTGCTTACTCATGGTCCCAAAGAAAAGAATATCTATGAATTCTACACTCATTCAGGGACCTCATATGCAGTAATAGTGTGTCTAAAAGAAGCAGATTTTCTAGATATTCTGTTTAATATCATTATGAGCACTCCAGCATTCAGCACGTTACCATTCCAAAGTTTAGTTGCAGGAAAATATACTAGGCATTAAATGTTTACACATTTAACAAGTACTTACTCAGTATTTAATTTGTAGCATGTACTGTTCTCAGAGTTGGAAATAAAGTGATGAATAAAACAGCAGAATGAAGGTTATAGATTGCATTAAAGACTGTGATGGAAGTGAAGAATAATGAACTATGATACAGCAAGGGGAACTCAAGTAAGGATGGGCTTTGACATTTTTAAGTTAAATCAAAACAAAGAACCACAGAAACTCTGGAGAAATACATTTTAGGCATAGGGAAAGGTAAGTGTAGGATTTACAGCATATAAATTTACTTATTACAGTTGCAGATAAAAAAGAAGGTTCCTGGGACTGCAGAATTGTTACATAGACTCTTGTCAATGTCATATTATGGGCTGGAGGAGTGTGTGTTCTACTCTAAAAACAACGCAAGTCCTGAAAGGATTGTGTAATAAAGTTTTGGATGGTTAATATTGATAAAAGCTCATTCTTTGGCAAGCAAGGTGGCTCTGCTGGTAATGGTACTTGCCACCAAGTTTGAGGTTTGCTTGATACCCAGAACCCATATGACAGAAGGAGAGAACCAACATCACAAAGCTGTCTTCTGACCTCCATAGATGCACAGCAGTGAGCAACACATAGAGACCCATACCCCCACTATTAATGTAATAATAATAATAATAATAATAATAATAATAATAATAATAATAAATAGAACCTCATTCTCACTGATTCATGGAAAATGGATAGCAAGAGAATACAAATTGTTGTATGCAAACCATACAGCGCTTCTTCAATTTGCAATGTGACTGCAGAGAATAGCCAAATATACACTGTGGACACAGAATTGATAAGACTTGTTTGTTCAAGGATTGTCTTTGAGGGGTATGCAAAGATTACATAATTTAAGCAATGTGTTGGTCGCAATAGACAACCTGGTGGGGGGGGGGGCAGGTTCCAGATAAAGGAAAGTTCAAAGGATAGCCAACAGAGATGTCACGATTAAGAGGCGTGCACACCTAAAGCAAGTTGTGGAGTCAAAGACAGACATGCATACTGCGTGGGAAAATTGTCAGACAAAATGATCAGGAGTGCATGTGAAGTGGAAGCCAGAGCACTGGCACACAGGTAGGGGCTGTGTGAGGTGGATCGTTTGTTGTGTGATGCTGAGAAATTTAAATGCAGAACCATATGAACATTATGTGCATCTGCAGGACAGAAGCCAGAGACAATCGTGCTGTGGCATCCCCTGTGTGGCTGGACAGTCCATCTGAGATCTCACTCTCAAATCATTGTTGACAATATTTCTTTAGCTCACTTACTTGCTTCTTTAAAAATGAAATCATTTTCTTTCCTGGGCTATTCCAAGAGCCACCCACTGCTTTTGTGCAATCATAGATCTTCAGGAGTATGTTTTTAAGAGGCATCTGCTTCATGCTCACTAAAAGCTATTGTGAAGAAGTGAGAACCAAGGATCATTTAGACACCAATGGGAAACTGTGAGTAATTCACTTCATGATTAGGGAAAATATATACATATTATTCAGATCATGTGCCCCATCACTTGTTATTTTTAAGTAAAGAAAAAAAATCCATGTTGTGTATTCAGGGTGGAATTTGGAGAACTCTTATCCTCTCAACATTAGACTTCTTACACATTCTCTCTAATAAGAAAGTCATATTCATGACAAAGAATCTTTTTTCTGTCTTTCTTTCTTTTTGTGAGCTAGTAATTTAAATTTTCAGCTGAGTTTTCTCATTTTTTTTTTCTCCTATTAGCCATGAAATAAGATCTGTGTTATATTTGGGTAAGGTAAAAGCAGAATTCACCTGCAATTTCCTCCCCTCTTTACTTTTAATTCTAAATATGTATCCTTGCTAAATATCCTAGAGAGACAGCCTAGGGGGTGTGGAGAGAAAAAGAAGAAAGAGACTTTGGGGGAGTAGGAATCAGGGTGAAATTTGGGGAAGGAAAAGAGAGAGGTGAGAAAAACAGAGAAACAGGGAAAGAGATATCTTAAAATAGGCAAAGAAGGTAAAATACAGGCTGTTCATTTACATGTGAATTTCATATTAGGATGAAAGTATGTTCCCAATACATCCTGTGATACTCTAAAGAAAAGTTGACTTATTATTAAGATAGAACTGCATGCTTGGCAATTTTTGTTGTAGTATTTGGCAACCCTACCTAGAAAAACATTCAGAAAAAAAAAAGATCATCCTCAGCAGGAAACACAGAGCTCATAGGTCAGAGCTTTGACCCTGCCACAGTAAAACATGCCAGAGAGTCAGAAGGTCTTTTAAGAGAATGAATATGTATAGTATCTATGGGATATAAGGTCTGATAAGCATTTATTCAATTGATATTATTTACTGTACTTTCCTTCTTTGAATTCTTAATTATTTTCTATCCAATATTATAGAATGTAATTTCACTGACTATATTTTAAATTGTCTTTCTCATGACTCTTGAATTTAGATATATTGTATATAGTCTTTTAAATCTTTTTTTTGTTGTTGTTGTTTTTTTTTTTTTTTTTTGGTTTTTCGAGACAGGGTTTCTCTGTGTAGCTTTGCGCCTTTCCTGGAGCTCACTTGGTAGCCCAGGCTGCCCTTGAACTCAGAGAGATCCGCCTGCCTCTGCCTCCCGAGTGCTGGGATTAAAGGCGTGCGCCACCAACGCCCGGCTCCAGTCTTCTAAATCTTAAAATTCAATACTTTGCTGCTTTTGGGTATCTAATATGAAAAGACATCATTTTTCTTCCTTTATTCATAATCTATTTGTCTACATGGCTGTTTCTCCAATTCACTATTTCTTCATGAACTTATTGGTATTCAACTGGACCTGTATAAATATTGGTGTGTTCTAGTCATTCATCATATCTCAACCATTAGGCCTCTGTTGCTGTAGATCACTTCTTTGTTAGTGACATTTTGCCCTTGTTTCTGCTCTCAGAGGCCAGCTCTTAACTGACAGTTTGAGGAACTATAACTTTGTATCTGTGTCTTTTCCAGAAGCCAATGGTCACTGGGGCTACCCTTTTGTTACAGGGAGCCCACCAGAGATAATCACTCAGTTTATAAGCAACTGAAAGTCTTTATTCCAGCTGGCTGGGACTACACTCAGGTATTTGGATCTGAAGGATACCATCATTGTTTAGAGCACAGGGTTTTTGAAGGCAGAAAACATGCCCTGGCATTTGCTCAGCAGCTATGGGGACAGGGCTTTCATGAAAACAAGCAATTTAGCAGAAGCTAAGTGGTTAGTTGGCAGGGGAAGTTTTCACAAACAGGCAGTTTAACAGAAGCTAAGTTAATCAGGGTAGCTTGATCTTTGGTTCTTAGAAAAGAGTTGGGTAGTTTCCACTAGATTCTCCATCAAGGAGATCAAATTCTAGTTAAACCTGAAATAGCCTCAGCAAAAAAAAACAAGATGGAGGAACTTCTGCACTGTCTTGCCCTGTCTCATTTCCTGTCTTGCCCAGTATCACTTCCTGTCTTGCCCTATTTCACTTTCTGGCATGCTTCACTCTTTGGACATTAATCAACACTAGTTTTCTTCACTTACTTTGACAACACAACTTCTTAATGTCAGGGAAAACCAAGGACACAAAAGTATACCACCAGTCAGTGGCTTTTTATGAATCTGTTTTCTAAATCCCATAAGAAAGACCATGTTCTCAAACCATCCTAGTGACAGCCAAAGGCACCAATTAAATTTCTCTTCCTCACAGAAGTATCCAATTAGATACCAGAAAAGAATATTAGCATGTCATCAATAAGTACTCTTCTCAGATTTGTTGAATGAATAAACAAGTGAGTGAAAAATTAATGAACTTACTGAATCTAGCTGTGGTCTCAAAGGTCCTTGTCATAAGTAAACTAGAAGGCTCCCTTCAATTCTGAGATTTTTAAACAGTTTTTGTTGTTGTTGTTGTTGTTTGTTTTGTTTTTTACTCCTGGAAACAGTGTATGCATTGTGATTACCCTGCCAATGGAATGGGTTATATAGCAAAAGATTGTATTTTCCTTATTTGAGCAGAGTTTTTACTGAATTCTACTATAGTACTCTATAGGCTCAACGAAGATAACCAACTCATCCATGATTTTCAAAACTACCCTGGGCCTGTTTTCTCAAGTAACTAGTCTTATATTGATCAGCTCTAAGTACCAGAAACCCACAGTCATTCCTTCAAGTAGCAGAGAAACTAATTTCTATGTCTGCTTCTCTCTACTGTGGCTATGCTGATTCTGGATTCTTCTGCTGACCTTTAAATCCTTTAGAACTTCACAAGTAGGCTGGCTGTTATGTTGCTAAAGTAACTCTTTTGCAGTCCTAAATTGAAGAAGTATTTCAAATTCCTCAGGGCATATAATCTGTTGTGTCAGATTATATGCCCAGATCCTTTATTTTCTCTTGATAGCCTAGAGACTTCATACAGTTTCCCAACTACCAAGTTGAAGGCACAGCTGACAGATATGGAATTTCAACATAACTGAAAAGAGACTTCCTGCTTCTCACATCCCAATGAAGAAACATCTATTTTTTCAGTAGTGCTAACACTAAGGTTATCCATTCTGTGTCCTTTTATTGGGGATTTGACACAATTCAGGTTGAAAGACATCAAGAGCAATGTATATTGATTCTTGTTATGTTGAGCTGTGTGTGTGTGTGTGTGTGTGTGTGTGTGTGTGTGTGTGTGTGTTTGTGTGTTCCCCCTCTTCTGATTTGTTGGTCTAGAATTATTTATTCCTTGTGTTTTTTTTTGGGGGGGGGTGAGGTTAGCCTCTTTAAGTTGATATTTTCTTTCTAGTACATTCTGTAGGGCTAGTTTTGTAGAAAGATATTACTTAAATTTGGTTTTGTCATGGAATGCCTTATGTACTCCATCTCTGATGACTGAAAATTTTGCTGTGTATAGTAGTCTGGGCTGGAATCTCTGGTCTCTTAAAAGCTGCAGCACAGCCTTGTAAGCCATTCTGGCTTTTACTGTCTCCAGTAGGAAGACAAGTGTAATTCTCATAGGCCTGTCTTTATATATTACTTTGTCTTTTGAACTTATAGCTTTTAATATTCTTTCTTTTTCTGTTTATTTGGTGCTTTGATTATTATGTGCCCAGCAGTCTTTCTTTTCTGGTCCAGTCTTTGTAGTGTTCTGTATGCTTCTTGCTCCTTGATAAGCATAGCTATGAACGTAGTTAAGGAAGTGTCCTTGTGGTATGATTGAGCATCCTTTTTTTTTTTTTTTATGCTCAAGAGCAGTATAGTTGGGTCTTGTGGTAGGTTGACTACCAGTTTTCTGAGGAACTGCCACACAGACTTCCAAAGTGGCTGTACAAGTTTACACTTCCTTCAGCAATGGAGGAGTGTTCCCCTTGCTCCACATCCTGTCCATCATGAGCTGTTGCTTGAGTTTTTTTATCTTAGTCATTCTGACTGGTGTAAGATGGAATCTCAGAGTCATTTTGATTTGCATTTCCCTGATGGCTAAGGATGTTGAACATTTCCTTAAGTGTTTCTTGGGGCCATTTGAGATTCTTCTCTTGAGAAATTCTGTTTAGATCTGTACCTCATTATTTATTTGGATTATTTGGTTTGAGATATCTAGTCTCTTAAGCTCTTTATATATTTTGGAAATCAGTCCTCTGTTGGACATGGAGTTGGTAAAGATTTTTTCCCATTCTGTAGGCTGCTGTTTTGTCCTATTCATGGTATCCTTTGTCAAACAAAAATGTTTCTGTTTCATGAGGTCCCATTTATTAACTGCGAATCTTAGTGCCTGTGTTATCGGTGTTCTGCTCTGGACACAGTCCTGTGCCAATGCATTTGAGATTATTTCCCACTTTCTCTTCTATCAGTTTCAGTGTATCTGAATTTATGTTGAGGTCTTTGATCCACTTGGGCTTGAGTTTGTGTGATAAATATGGATCAATTTGCATTTTTCTACATGTCTACATCAAATTACACCAGCTCCATTTGCTGAGGACGCTTTCTTTTTTCCATTGTATAATTTTGGCTTCTTTCTTGAAAATCAGGTGTCCGTAAGTGTTTTGGTTTACATTTGGGTCTTCAATTCAATTCCATTCATCCATGTGTCTGTTGTTATACCAATACCATGCAATTTTTAATACTATGTCTCTGTAGCAGAGCCGAAAATCAGGGATGGTGATACCTCCAAAAGTTCTTTTATTATACAGAATTGTTTAAGTTATACTGCATTTCTTTGCTTTTCCATATGAACTTGAGTATTATTCTTCCAAGATCTGTTAAGAATTGTGTTGGGATTTTAATGGGGATTGCACTGAATCCATAGATTGCTTTTGATAAGATGGCCATTTTTGCTGTGTTAATTCTACTGATTCATGAGTATGAAGATCTTTCTATCTTCTGATATCTTCTTCAGTTTTTTTCTTTAAAGACTTGACATTCTTGTCATGCAGATCTTTCACTCGCTTGGCTAGAGTTCCACCAAGATTTTTATACCATTTGAGGCTATTGTAAAGGGTGTTGATTCTCTAATTTATTTCTCAGCCCATTTATTGTTTGTATATAGGAGGGCTACTCTTTTGTTTTGTTTTGTTTTGTTTTGTTTTGTTCTGTTTTTTGGGTTAATCCTCTATTGACTAAAGATGTTTATCAGCTGTAGGAGTTCCCTGGTAGAGGTTTTGGGGTCGTTTATGTATACTATCGCATCATCTTTGAATAATGATACTTTGACTTCTTCCTTTCCAATCTGTATCCCATTGATCTCCTTTAGTTGTCTTATTGCTCTAGCTAGAACTTCTAGTAACATATTGAGTAGCTATGGAGAGAATGGACAGCCTTGGCTTGTTCCTGATTTTAGTGGAATTGCTTTGAGTCTCTTTCCACTTAATTTGATGTTCACAATCAGCTTTTATTATGTTTAGTTATGTCCCTCGTAGCCCTGATCTCTCCAAGACTTTTATCATGATGTGGTGGTGCATTTTGTCAAAGGCTTTTTTGGCATCTAAGGAGATGATCATGTTTGTTTGTTTTCTGTCAGTTTGTTTTTGTGTTGGATTACATTGACAGATTTTCATATGTTGAACCATCCCTGCATTTCTGGGATGAAGCCTAAATAGTCATGGTAGATGATCTTTTTGATGTGTTCTTAAATTCAGTTTTCCAGGATTTTACTGAGTATTTTTGGATCAATGTTCATGAATGAAATTGGTCTGTAATTTTCTTTCTTTGTTGGGTCTTTGTGTGGTTTGGATATCAGGATGACTGTGGCCTCACACAAAGGATATGCCAATGCTTCTTCTACTTCTGTTTTGTGGAATAATTTGGAGAGTATTGGTATCAGATCTTCTTTGAAAGTCTGGTAAAATTCTGCACTAAAATGGTCTGGCCTTGTTTTTTTCTTTTTGTTTGTTTGGGAGACTTTTAATGACTGTTTCTATATTCTTAGGCATTATCAGTCTATTTAAATTGTTTATCTAATCTTGATTTAACTTAGGTAAGTGATATCTACCAAGAAATTTGTCCATTTCTTTTAGATTTTCCAATTTTGTGGAGTACAGGTTTTTGAAGTATAACCTAATGATTCTCTATATTCCTTAAACTCTGTTGTTATATGCCCCTTTTTGGTTCTGATTTTATTGATTTGGATATCCTCTCTCTGCCTTTTAGTTTGTTTGGATAAGAGTTTATCTACTTTGTTGATTTCCCCAAAGAACTAACTCTTTCTTTTATTGATTCTTTGTTTCTATTTTATTGATTTCAGCTCTCAGTTTAATTATTTCCTGCCACCTACTCCACTTGGTTATGTTGGCTTCTTTTTGTTCTAGAGCTTTCAGGTGTGCTGTTAAGTTGCTAGTATGGGATCTCTCTAAATTCTTCATGAAGGCACTAAGTGCTATAAACTTACCTTTTAGCACCACTTTCACTTTGTTCCATAAGTTTGGGTATGATGTTCATACATTTTCATTTATTTCTAAGAAGTCTCTAACTTCTTTCTTTATTTCTTCCTTGACCCAATGTTAACTCAGTAGAGAGTTGTTCAGTTTCCATGAGTTTGTAGACTTTCTGTTGTTTCTGCTATTGTTGAAAACCAATTTTAATCCATAGTGGTCTGATAAGACATAGGCAGTTATTTTCATTATTATTATTATTTTGTATCTGTTGAGACTTCCTTTGTGGTTGAGTATATAGTCAATTTCAGAGAAGGTTCCATGTGGTGCTGAGAAGAATGTATATTGTTTTGTGTTTAGGTGAAATGTTCTGTAGATATCTGTTAGGTCTATTTGAGTCATAATGTCTGTTAGTTCCATTATTTCTTAGTTTCTGTCTGAATGACCTGTCCATTGGAGAAAATGGGGTGTTAAAGTCTTCCACTATTATTGTATGGGGTTCTATGTGTGAGTTAAGCTTTATTAATGTTTCTTTTACCAATGTGGGTGCCCTTACATTTGGGACATAGATGTTCAGAATTGAGACATCATCTTGGTGGATATTTCATTTGATGAATATAAAATTCCCTTCTCTGTCTCTTTTAATTAATTTTGGTTGGAAGTCTATTTTGTTAGATATTAGAATAGCTACACCAGCTTGCTTTTTAGGTCAATTTGATTGGAAAATCTTTTTCCAACCCTTTACTCTGAAGTAATACCTATCTTTGATGTTGAGGTGTGTTTCTTGTATGCAGTAAAATGTTGAATCCTGTTTTTGTATCAAATCCATTCACCTGTGTCTTTTTATTGGTGAATTGAGTCCATTTATATTGAAGTATTTAATAACCAATGATTGTTAGTTCTAGTTATTTTGTTATTGTTGGTAGTAGTAGTAGTAGTAGTAGTAGTAGTAGTAGTAGCAACAGCAGCAGCAGCAGCAGTAGTAGTAGTAGTAGTAGTAGTAGTGTGTGTGTGTGTGTGTGTGTGTGTGTGTGTGTGTGTGTGTGTGTGTGTGTTTCCTTTCTTTGGGTTGGGCTGGTGTGAGATTATCCATTGTCTGCCTGTATTTTTATGGGTGCAGTCAACTTCCTGGAGTTGGAGTTTTCCTTCTAATACCCCTGTAGGGCTAGGATTATGGATAGATATTGTTTAAATTTGACTTTGTCCCGAAATATCTTGTTTTCTCCATCTGTGGTGATTGACAGTTTTGTTGGGTATAGAAGTCAAGGCTGACATCTGTGGTCTCTAAAAGTCTGCAAGACATCAGTCCAGGCCCTTCTGGATTTTAGGATCTCTATTGAGAAGTCGAGTGTGATTCTAATAGGTCTGTCTTTATATGTTAACTTGGCCTTTTCCCTTGTCCCTTTTAATATTCTTTCTTTGTTTTGTATGCATAGTGTTTCAATTATTATATGGTGAGGGGCTTTTCTTCCTAATCTAATCTATTTGGTTTTCTGTAAGCTTCTTGTACTTTTATAGGCATGTCTTTATTTAGGTTGGGAAATTTTATGATTTTGTTAAATACATTCTCTGGGTTTTTGAAATGGGTTTCTTCTCCTTCTTCTATTATTATTCTTATATTTGGCCTTTTCATAGTGTCCCAGATTTCCTGGAAGTTTCATGCTAGGAGTTTCTTTAGATTTAACATTTTCTTTGACTGATGAATCTATTTCATCTATTGATTCTTCAGTGCCTGAGATTATCTTCCATTTCATGTATTCTGTTTGTGATGCTTGCATCTGTAGTTCCTGTTCACTTACCCAAATTTTCCATTTCCAGGATTCCTTCCATTTTTGTTTTCTTTATTGCTTCTATTTCAATTTTCAGGTCTTGAATAGTTTCATTTATCTGTTTGTTATTTCTTGGTTTTCTTTTAAGGATTTATTGATTTTTTCCAATTTTTTGTTTGTCTTTTCCTCAATATCTTTAAGGGATTTGTACATATTCTCTTTAAGGACTCTTATTATCTTTATAAGGTAATTTGAAGGTTGTTTTCTTGTGCTTCAGCTGTGTTGGATTGTTCATGTCTTGTTGTTGTAGGAAAACTGGACTCTGGTAATGTCATATTGCCTATTCTGTTATTGATTGTATTCTTACACTGGCGTTTAGACATCAGGATTTGGGGTTATTTTAGGTCTAGGTGTTGATTTCTGAGTTTGTCTTTGTTGGATGGATGTTTTGTTCCTTGGTTGTAGTGGGTAGCCGTTCCAGCTTTGACCTGGAAATACCACCCCCTTTGAGGCTTCAGTAACTGTCACGCCTACAAGGTGGAGCCGAGAGAGGACCCCTGAAGACCCAAGATCCGGATGGGAGAGCTCTCTTGGTTCCTGGATCCCAGACGCTGGATGTAGACCGAGCAGAATTCTCCAGAGAACACTGCCGGACTGTGCTACACCTGTAGCAGACCCTGTAACCTATCCCTTCACTTGTAAGTTACCCCACAAAATAAACCTCCCTTTTAACTACATGGAGTTGCCTTAATAATTTCACCAATACTTGGTTTCTTCTTCCTCTCTGGTCTTCTGGACTAAATTGTCAAAGTTTCTGGTGCCTAGCATGTCTTTGGGTTCAGTAGGGTACCCCTTCTGCTTTTTGGGGGTAGGGGTCCCTAGATCTAGTCTGGCTTCTGGGGGTACCTAGGACCATCCTGGCCACCAGTATAGCTGCCTGTGCTTGGGTGCCTAGATCCATCCTGTGCTCCAGTAAGGCTGAATTCTTCTAAAGTTGTAGACATGGGGTTTCTAGATCTGATCTTGGCTCTGGGGTTCCTAGGAGCAGCCTGCCCTCCCACAAAGCTGCCTGGGCTGTGGGCCCTAGTATGTAGCCCAGGGAGGGACTTCAGTCTGGTATTCCTTGACAGGCTTTAAGGAGTGTTAGCTGGCAGGGGGCAGTGTCTTACCTGGGATTTCTTGATACTTTCTGGCCTCTGGTAAAGCCCAAGACTTCTATCAAAGTAGTAGGCCTGGATATGGAGCCCAAAGTGTAGGGGTACAGTCTGGAGTTGTTGAGCAGGCTTAAAGGGGTTTAGCAGGCAGTGGGCATTGTCTTCCCTGGGGTCCCTAGGACTACTCTGGCTTGCGGTACAGCTGCCAGGGACTCTGGGCCCTAGTGTGGTTCCCAGGGGAGGCAGTGCAGCCTAGACACACAATTATATTCTTACGAATGGATCAAGATTAGTGTTTTAAGACACTTTTTTATTAAAAACTCAAATCATATCCCTATAGTTAGTATTGTTTAAAAGTATATTATTTAATTCCCAATTTAGTTTTACTAAGAAAAAACGGCTTTTCAGGTTTCTGTATATATTTTGCCAAACCTAAATAGTTTTAATAAGGAGAAACCATGGAAATAGGTTGTTTCATAAATCAGTATGAAGTTATTTGATACAATCCTGTTTTTACAGTGTTTACAACTTCACTATAGCTGCACAGAATTTAACTTTACAGCAAATTTGAAACAAAAATAATGAAATATGAATATAACAGAACAAGATTCAACATTATTTTATTTTTAATTTGCCAAGGTTTTGCTAGTGATATGTAGGTTTGAAAATCCATTTTGGTTAAGTGCTATGTCTTAAACATGTCAAACCACCTATTTGCCTGAGATATATACTTTACTTCTAGCTTAAGATGTTTTGTCATTAATATTTTGTGACTTCACTGGGAAGTATTTGAAAGATAGCTAGACATTGTTGTAAAGGACCATTCCAACATCAACAATAAGAAACATCAAAAAGTGGTCATTTCCTTTAATGATAATTTATGTTCTTTGACAAGAAAAAATTAGCAACAGCTCAACTCTGCTAAATAGAAAAGGAAAGAGTGAGTAACATACATATTTTAACTTTCATTGGAACAGGGACTTAGTCTTTCATTACACTGGCCCAGACCAAATATTAATTCCACCGAGAAAAGGAATTACGCCAAACCTCAATCCTCCTGAGGCTTTTGTGACTCAACAGCTTAAGACTGAATCATAAATTACTAGCATTATTATTAATTTTGTCATAAGACTCTTGAGAGATTCATTTTTGGCATTTAATATATGAACTGATATGACTAATACTGAGCAGAATGTTCTCCTTGCCAACCAGATTCTCAAGAGCAAAGGTAAAACAACAGTTGTCTAGCTGTTTGGAGCAGAACCCTGGCACTGCCCAGCCACCTTAGGATACATCAGAACTAATATTTTGTCAGTTTGCTGCTTGTTTCCATTAGGAACACATTCATAGGCAAAAACAGGCTAAGGATCTGGATAATGGCTATTGTAGATTGGAGACTAAAACTGACAGAACATGTGTCTGAATAACCTGGAATGAAACAGCAAAGGTATCTTTTGGTCCATGGAATTCTACCATCAGTCCTAAGGAAATAACTGTCGGGAGGAATTTGTCTTTCAAACTCAGGCATTCTTAGTGAGACATAGTGAGAGCAAAATTCATAGGGTTGTAGTGTAAAGACAAGCATAAAGACAGTTAAATGTAATGGGCAGGATATGTTGAAGAAAAATGGCTTTAAAAATCTCCCTGGCGGAGGAATAATAAGTAAAAGTTAGAAAAAAACTAAAAATTCCTATAAAGTAGACTCAGAGCCTTACTGCATTAAAATTTAAGTTTGGAGGACTAGAAAAAAAGTCCATGATGATGTGTGTGTTCTACCATGTCCTCTAGTGAGTCAGATCCATCCAGACTTCCTGTTTTCATGAATAAGAGTGTGTAGCAGCTTCAGGAGTTGTAACATATTACTAAGTTTCTTCCTGACTTTTCACTTAATGGATTCAGCATTTCTTAGTTGACTAAGGCCTACACCTGTTACTAATGTATAGGTAAAAAACAATGGCTTTTTACCTTTACCTTTCCTTCTGTAATTATTAGCTCAATTCTTAGCTTAAAGAAGAGTATGGTGGTTGGAATAAGAATGCTCCTCATATGCTCATATAGTTGAATGCTTAGGGTATGGCATTAGGAGGTGTGGCATTGTTGAAGTAGCTGTGGTTTAGTTGGAGGAAGTATGCCACTGGGGATCAGCTTAGAGGTTTCAGAAGCTCAAGCCAGGCCCAGTCTCTCTCTCTTCCTGCTTGCTGCCTGACCACCATATGTAGAACTCTCGGCTAACTCTCCAGCACTATGTCTTCCTGTGTGTTGTAGTGCTTCCCACTATTATGACAATGGACTAAACCTCTGAACCGTAAACCAGCTCCAATTAAATGCTTCCTTTTATAAGAGTTGCCATGGTCATGGTTTCTCTTCACAGCAACAGAACATTGACGAAGACAAAGAGCCATCCCAAATTGGCTGTTTGTCTACCCTGATAAACAGTAGGCAGAGGCTTCCAAATGCCTGATTCTTTTTCTTTTATTATTAAAGTAAACAGAATGAGTTCATATACAAGCAGTTTCTTTTCTTATTAAGAAATTTCTTATTCATTTTACATACCAACCACAGATCCCCCTTTCCTTCCTCCTACTCCCCCCAAGCCTTTTCCCCGCATCCCACTCCTGATTCCTCCTCCAAAAAGGTAAGACCTCCCATGGGGAGTCAGCAAAGCCTGGTATATTAAGTTGAGGCAAGACCAAGCCCCTCCTCCTGCACCAAGGCTGTGCAAGGTGTCCCATAGGTAATGGGCTCCAAACAGCCAGTTCATGCTTCAGGGATAGATACTGATCCTATTTCCAGGGTCTCCTTAAGCAGACCAAGCTACACAACTGTCTCGATTATGCAGGCTAGATGTAAAGCAAAGGATACAAGCAACTTCTAATTAAGGACTGATTAGATAGTTCCAAATAGCAGTAGTAAACAGTAAGCTCGTCTGTGTACGTGTTCACTGTGCATCAAAGGTAGGTCATTTTCTTCTCTACACTTGCCTTGTCTCATAAATATAATTGTATTTATGTACTTTTGACATATGTTTATTCCTTAAGATTTTTTTCTTTTGGCCACAAGTTATTTCTAGAAATTTGCATGTTTGTAGTAGAATATTATTTTAAGGTGTGTTACTTTTGTTTATGTTGCATTTGTTTAACTCTGTGAAGCTGTGTTCCTCTACCTGTGTAAAACACCTGATGGTCTAATAAAGAACTAACTGATAGCAAGACAGGAGAAAGGATAGGCGGGGCTGGCAGGCAGAGAGTATATATAGAGGGAGAAAGCTGGGGGAAAGGATATCTAGCCACCAGAGAAGGAGGAGGACTCCAGGGGCCAGCCACCCAACTACACAGCAAGCCATGGAGTAAGAGTAAGATTTACAGAAGTAAGAGAAAAGGTAGTTGGGATAATTTAAGTTAAGAAAAGCTGGCTAGAAACTAAGCCAAGCTAAGGCTGGATATTCATAATTAAGAATAAGCCTCTATGTGTGATTTATTTGGGAGCTGGGTGGCAGGCCCCCC
>CABHPR010147741.1:51089-89023 GCA_902168415.1 Peromyscus melanophrys | reverse complement strand
TGTGTGTGTGTGTGTGTGTGTGTGTGTGTGTGTGTGTGTGTGTGTGTACTGAGCACATGGAGGTTGGCATCAGGTGTTTTTCTCTATCGTTTTCTATCTTGAATTTTGAGAAAGGATCTCTCACTGAATTCAAAGATCACCTATTGAGTACATTGACTGTCCAACAAGCTCCAAGATCCTCTCATTGATACCTCCTTAGCAGAGAGATTAGTACATACGTGCAACATGGCACTCAGCCTTCTGTGTGGGCACTGGGCATCTGAAGTCAGGTCTTTAGGCTGACATAAAAAATACCTAAACCAACTGAACCTTCTCTCCAGTTCCCACAGCTCAGGTTTTCCATATGAGATATAGGAGTTTTAATAGGATCGCCTGTTTAAAGTCCTTAGAAGAGCTTTATCTGGCACACAATTAGTTTATTATATGATAGTAACATCCTCCAGCCTTCTCCTCTTCCTACATGCTTACTTGTTTTTATTTATGTTTCTTGCATCATCAAATTAATTACTTTGACCAGCTCAAAAAAAATCAATAATCTGACTTATGCAGGATGAATGGTACAGATAGTCTAAGTGCCTGAAATACACAAACTGATGTTGCTATAGTCTGGGGAATCTGCTAAATAAAGATATTGTTTTAGACCTTCTGGATGTGCACTCTCTGTCTCTCTCTGTGTGTCTGTGTGTCTGTCTGTGTGTCTGTGTGTGTGTCTGTCTGTGTGTGTGTCTGTGTGTGTGTGTGTGTGTCTGTCTGTCTGTCTGTCTGTCTGTCTGTCTCTCTCTCTCTCTCTCTCTGTGTGTGTGTGTGTGTGTGTGTGTGTGTGTGACTCTTTTTTATCTTCTGCCTGGAACTTAGCACTTCCTTCAGAAGTGCACAGTCTTGCCTTTCATTTTTCTTCCATATAAATGCAGAAATAAATTTCTCCAATTTACTGGAGTATCTCCCAAAGGGACCGGGGAGTCTGGAATTAAACTGTGGTGCTGAAATCACCAAGCCACTCTAGCTTTGCCCCACAAATGTCAATTTAGGGAATTCCACTTGTCAAAGTCCTCTTTGAAGCTTTGAATAATTGGTTCCCAATTATTCTTAACCACATTATTCAGGCCTATGTTCAACTTCATATCTAAATAGATTACATTTTTTGCCATCTACTAAAATTCCCCAAAGTGAATATTGCCACATTACGTTCTTCAGTTAAGAGTGAAATTTCTGACTAAAGATGTTTTCACTCAGATCCCAAGATGGCTGCAAAATCCCTCATGATAAAGAAGCTGTGAGAATTGGCGTTGCATTTGAAATGGCATTAACTGTGCTGGGGGGGGGGGGGGGGGGACCGCCTCCGCTTTTTTCCGCTTCTTCCATTCTCCAGCAGCCTCCTCACTCTTTTCTCCTCCTGATGGGCCTGAGGTCAAAACAGCAAAGAGAAAGAGTGCCTGCGAAGCATTCCACGGCAGGTAGAACCTAGTAGAAACCAAAGTGCTCAACTTCGCTGCAAAAGCAGCTGCTGCCAGCCAGAACACTGCAAATGGTCTCTTGTTATATAATTGGCTCTGGTTTTCTGTTTCATTACAAAATGCTGTTACCAAACAGTTGATTATATTTTTGGAAACTCCACTGTACATAGTCACAAAGTAACACAAATTTTTTTCTTAAATTGATAGGAAAGCAGACATTTTGGATGGAGCACAGAGAATCACAAGTACAATTGCCTTACCTTTAGGAAGTGTCTGTCAAGCACTCTGCGATGGTGGCAGACAAAGTGTTTGAAATCTATGCCCAGAATTACTGTCTCAGATGAAGCGAAAGGAATTAAAATAGTTAATTATCTCTTACGAGCCATGTACTGAGCTTGCTGTCTGTGTTTTATACCTAATCTAATTTAATCCCCACAGAACTTCTGAGTTGAAAGGGGATTTGTGAGCTCCTAACATCCTCACAGCTAAGGAGCAGAAGAGTTCCGATGCTCTGCTCACCCAAGCCAGGCTACCAGTCCTCTCCCTCACTCCCACCCATCCCCCTCCTTATACCCAGTTGGTTTCTTTCTTTTCTTCATTATCTTTATTCTTTTTTAAAAAAAGATTTATTTATTTCTTATGTATACAGTATTCTGTCTGTGTATGCCTGCCGGCCAGAAGAGGGAACTGGATCTCATTATAGGTGGTTGTGAGCCACCATGTGGTTGCTGGGAATTGAACTCAGGACCTCTGGAAGAACAGCCAGTGCTCTTACCCTCTGAGCCATCTCTCCAGCCCCTCTTCTTTATTCTTTTCCCTTTTCCTTCATTATTTTCTTTTCCATTCTTCTTTCCTTTTCTCTTACTTCTTTGCACCATTTTTTTTTAATTTTAGAAGATTTAAATTTACATGATGAGAACCGACAAAAGACAAAAGGCATCAATATAAAATAAAAATGAAAGTCAATGCAACTGGCTAAGTGTGAAAAACCAAAAACAGCAGCTTTCCCACCATCCTCCCTTTCTTCCCATCATCTCTACTTTCTTCTCTTCCCTTCTATTTCTTTCCAATTGACAGCTGGAAAAGTACGAAGAATCAATTGTTTCTCCTCCAAGGTTGGCTTAGAATTTAAAAACAGAAGCCTCAGAGTCAGGGGCCTGTATCTAGTTCAGCGTGGAAGTCAACCATGAGAGTATTACCCAATTTTCTTTCTCAAATTTTCACTAGTATCAGACTGGTGGATGAAGGAGCATGTTATTTTACACACATAAAAAATAACTCATGAAGTGATTAATGTATACTGTATTAATGTTGTGCTTATACAATGGGCAAGAAAAAATATAGTAGAATATTTCATAGACTTTGGAGATACTTGAAATATTAGACCCTGACATCAAGGAACTATTAGAGATAAAAACACAGGAAGAAATAAACACAAAATCATGTACAGGTTTGAAATCAACTTTGAGACCCATTTCCATAATGCCATGTTTAAATTGCTCATTTACATAGACACAGAGACACACGTGCACCCTTTCCATATAAGTGGAATTCTTTGGAGGCTCAAAGTCCTCCTAACAGATTACTGTTTAGGAAAAAAAAAAGTAAAGGCAAACAGATCTCTCAATAATAACTTTAATGTCTCAACTCATCAATAAAGAGATGCAGATTGGCCCAGCTGAGTCCATTGTCTCCAAGAAACAACCTGACTGGAAACACACTCACAACCTAAAAGTAGAGAGTAAAAACAAATCTATCAAGTGAATGGAAACCAAAATAAGCTGGCATACATATTCTGATATCTGCTCAAGTTGACTCAAAATCAAAATTTATCAGCAATGATGAAGATGACATATTAATAAAGAGAAAACTCTATCAAGAAAATGTAATTATGAATATATATGAATGGAATACTGGTTCTCCTAATTTTATAAACTATAATTGATATAAAAGGTCAGATAGGCCTTGATACAGTATTAGTAGATGGTTTCAATGGCCTACATTTATCACTAAGTAGGTTATCAAATGAAAAAAATCAACAAAGAAATCTCAGAATTTATCTACAACATTAATCAAGTTGACTTAAGAGATATCTACAGACTATTCCACCCAACAGAAAAAGAATACACATTCTTCTCAGCAGTACCCAGAACCTTCTGCAAAACAGAACACATTCCAGTGCACAAATAAGGTCTTATCAAATATGAAAGAATAAAAAGAATTTTTGTACCTTATCAGATCATGTTACAATAAGCCTAAGAATCAATAGTAAAAAGAAAAATTACAGAAAGAGCACAAATAAATGGAGACTGATCAACATATTCTTTAAGGAACTATTGGTTGTTCAGGAAATCAGGGAGGAAAATAACAAACTTCTATAACCAAATGAAAATAAAACCACAACCTAGCAGATACTTTGGGGACAGCTAGGGCAGTTGTAAGAACAAAGTTTATAGCTATGAGTGCTTATTTAAAAATTTAGACCACTTCCAAATAAATAACCTAATGATGCAGCTCAAATTCATTAAAACAAGAAAGCAGTAGTTAGCAAGAAATAATAAACCTCAGGGCAGAAATTAATGAGATGGATACTAAAAGAGCCACATATAGAATTGATAAAACAAAAATTACTTCTTTAAATAAAGGTCAACATTGGCAAACACTTAGCCTAAATAACAACAATCGCAACAACAACAACAAAAACCCAAAAACTTCAAATGAGTAAAATTAGAGATGAGAAGGAAGTTACTATGGATTGCAAAAAATACAGAGTCCTTAGGAAGTACTCTGAAAATTTGTATTCAAAACTGGATAAATTGCTAGCCACAGATAGCTTACCAAAATTACATCACAAAGATGAAAACAATTTAAACATAGCCATAGAAATCAAGGCAGAATAAAGAAGTCTACAAAGTAAAACCCAAGACCAGAGGGATTCATTGCTGAGATCTACGAAACCTTTAACAGAGTCTCACCAATACTTCTTAAAGTGTTTCAAAAACCAGAAAGAAAGGAAGACTGAAAAACTCATTCTACAAAGCCAGTATCATTCTCATACCAAAACTGGATCAGAAAACAACAAAGAAAAAGAAATATAGACCAATCACACTTATGAACACAAATGTATAAATTTATAATAAAATATTGTAAATCAAATTTAAGAACACATTAAGAAGACCATATCCCATGACCAAGTTGGTTTATTATAGGCATCCAAGATTGGATCAATGTATGTAAATCAGGAAGTACAATTAGCACATAGAGAGACTTAAGAACAAAAGTCACATGATCATCTCAACTTTGACAAAGAACAACATCTCTTTATAAGTGCCCTAAATAAACTCAGAGTTAATGTAAGTGCTTGAACATAATAAATGCTGTATCACAACAAACCTGTAGCCAACAGCATGCTAAATAACAAAAACCTAAGAGTATTTTCCTTTAAGATCTGGAATGAGACAAGAATGTCAGCTCACTGGCCCTGCTGATATTCAATACAGTGCTTGAAGTCTTAGCTAGAGCAATAAGACAAGGGAAAGAAATGAAAGGAACAGGGAAATAAAAAGTCAAATTGTGCCTATTTACAGGCATTACTCTCCACCTAAAAGATCATAAAGACTGCCAGAAATCTCTCAGAACCAATAACTATTTTCTGCAAATTGGTAGGATACAAAAGTCAACACACAGGAATCAGACATGTATATAACAGGAATAAAACACCGGTCCCACAATAAACCTATAGTTAGAGATTACCACTGTCAAAAATGTACACTGGGGGAAAAGTGAGCCTCTAACTAATGGTGCTGGGAGAACTATCTTCCCACATGCACAAGGACAGCTAGATACCTGTATCTCACATCACACAAAGATCAATTCAAACTGGGACAAAGACCATAACGTAAGGCACAAACCTTTAAAAATGCTGGAAAGACTTCAAGATACAGGCACAGGCATGGTTTTCTGCAAAATGAATATACAGCACAGGAAATAATCGACAGATTAAGTAACAAAGAAAATTTGGCACATGCATGCACACACACACAATGGAAGTTTTTGTAGCTGTAAAGAAAACATGAATTATGACATTTATAGGAAAATGGACACAACTGGAAATCATTATGCTGAGTGAAATAAGCCAGACTCAGATAAATATGGCATTTTTTCTCTCATATGTGGAAACTGAATTTAAAATTGTATATATTTGTGTATGGATGTGTGCGTTCATATATGTATGTGTGTAGATCATGAAAGCAGAAAGTGGGGCTTGAGGAGAGAAAGGGACTTAAGAGAGTGTGGGGACAGAGAGGGCAATGGAATCCATGTATAAGAAGTCAGAAATGGGGACCAGCTGGGGCGAAAGGAGATGACCCGCTGAAATGGGAGGCAAGGACCAGGGAGGCTGTGTAGGAGGATAAATGAGAAGTCATGCATGGAGACACTACACACAGTCAATTGTTTGTGTATCAGTCTAACACGCTCAAAAGGAAACACTGTCCTAACATGACTTCCAAGATTCGAGGGATTTTCAGAGAAGATGACTTTAAGTTTGTCCTACACTTCCTACATCAAATATTATTGCATTTCCTGCATATAAAACATGCATGAACTGAAAACCACATAAATGTGAGTATAGACACGTGCTGTACCTAAGACACAATAAATCTCAGTTGGCTCGGCTTGTCCACTGCTCCTGTAAATCACCGGGCTAAGATTGTGAATGATGTATAAGGTGAAGTGACTGCCAGTTCACAGGCGGAGTGTTGGACAGGATGAAGGCGTCCCTCCTGCGCCACAGTGTCACAGAACACGGTGGAGGGGAAAGTCAGCAAAACGACGGGGAAGCACCAGCCGACGCCCAGAAAGTAAAGAGATCATCGGTGACAACCTGGACCACTTCTTAAGTGCATTTGGAGTTTTCAAAGTGAGAGCGTTAAAATACTGGCCACTGTCTCTATCTTAAGAGACAGAAGAGGACGGCTACAGTGAGTGGAAAGTACCTAGAAGAAACAAAATGACAAAAATCAAAACAGGAAGAGTAATCGAGGAAAAAATGAACAGAGAAAACCACTGAGAGTAAAAAAGGAAAAGCGTGCTTTTAAAATCTGTTTTTATGAGTATATGTACATTTGTGTGTGCGTGTGAGGGAGAGTGGGGGCACCTCTGCACATGTCACATGTGTGGAGGTCAGGGACAGTCTCTGGACTAGTCCTCCTCTTCCACCTTGTTTGAGGAAGGGCCCCTCTTTGCTGGTCAGCTCTGTGTACGTCAAGCTAGCTGGCCTGAAAGCTCCCACTGATTCTCCTGTCTCCACAGGGAGCACTGACATTACAGACCCACGTTACCGTGGCTGGGCTTAGTGGGCTCTTGAGAATTTGAACTCGGGTCTTCATGTTTGCCCAGCAAATGCTTTACCTCTGAGCTATCTCCCAAGACTGAAACTTTTGTTGTTGTTGTTGTTGTTGTTGTTGTTGGTGGTGGTGGTGGTGGTGGTGGTGGTGGTGGTGGTGGTGTGTGTGTGTGCGCATGCGTGGTGTTTGTATGGTGTATACCCATGAATGTGCAACTTTGTAGACCCATGAAGAGGCCATTGCTCTGTCTGCCTTGTTGCCTTGAGGCCGTCTCTCATGGTTTCAGCTAGTCCGCTGGCCAGTGAGCTCTTGGGATCCACCTGTGTCTGCGCTCCCCCAATGCTGGGGGTATAGGCACTCACAGCCATGCCTTGCTGTTCTGTGTGTGTCCTGGGGATTAGAATTCAGGTCCTCATGCTTTCATGACAAGCTTTATTATATTCTAAGCCGTTTTTAGAACAGTAAACTGCAGTTAGACTGATGTTTAAGACAAAAGACAGAAATTACAAATGTAAAGATTGAGAGATGTGACATCACTGGATATTTTCTATATGTGAAGCAAAGTGGTGTGTGTGTCTGAAGGTGTTGTTAGTGGTGGTGGTGGTGGTGGTGGTGGTGGTATGTGTGTGTATGTGTGTGTGTACACAATGCCATCAACTATTTTTGTTCACTCATTTATTTTTATGTGTATGGGTGTTTTCCTGAATGTATGTCTGTGCACCACTTGTGGGCAGTGCCTGAAGATTCCAGAAGACAGTGTCAGCCTTCCTGAGATTGGAGTTATAGACTTTTGTTAGCTGCCATGTGGATGCTGGGAATCAAACCTGTGTCCTCTGGAAGAGGTGCCAGTATTCTTAACTTCTGAGCCAGAGGAAAATGTTTTATACAACTTCAATGCAATTAATTTGACAGCCATAATAAAATGGGCAACTTTCTTGAAGAACCCAAGCTATCAAACACCATTCAAGAAGAATGGATGGCTTGCAGAGCCCTATAGCTATTAAACAACTTGTAATCCCAGCCACTCAGGAGGCCCAGGCAGGAGGGTTGCAAGTTCCATGCCTGCCTGAGATGCTCAGCAAGACCGCCTTTCAAACTAAAAAGTGTGTGTGTAGGGGGTAGGGGTGTGGGGGGGTGGGGAGTGGTTGAATGCACAGTTCAATGCTAGCGTGCTTGCCCAGCATTCCCAAGGCCCTAGGTTCAGTCCTAACACAACAAAGGAGTAGGGTAAAGGGAAGGAAAAGAACAAAATGACTGTATTTGCATTTTTCAAATGTGTACAAGGAAGACAGCAAACCTAGGCGGCTTGACTTATAAGAACAGAAATAATGCCTTTTTTTTGTCTTTTTGATTAAAAAGGGAGATTTCCTAACCCATTTAGCAAGACGTGTTTTTCTAAAAACAAACCTAGACAAACACCACGTGAAATGAAACTAAATATCATATCATTCTCTGCCCACATCATTCTGAAGAGAGGGAAAGCATATCACTATCGCTGCACCAAGACTTCAGCGTGGTTCTTCATAGCAGCTCTGTTTTCAATAGCTAAAATCTGGAAAAAATCAAAATGACTACACAAGCACACTATGGTCTATGCACACAGAACACGACTTAACCCTGAAAAGGAATGGCCACATCGCAACATGAACAGAACCACGCAAAACAGTTAAGTGAAAGAAGCAAACCAAAAGAGCACCCACTGTTCATAGAAAATTCTAGAAAATGCAAACTAATTGGTAGTGACCAAGAACAGATGGGTAAGTTACCTAGAGATTGGGACAGAGAGACGTGGTGGTTAGGAAAAGGGATCACAAAGGGAAAGTAGATGCTATGGGGGTGTGTGTGTGGACACTTCAGTTATCACAACTGTAGTCATCATTTTATAGCTCTTGATGTATCAGACTTATAAATTGTACACTTCAAACATGTGTGATTTTGGTATATCAGTTATACCTCAGTAAGCTTGCTAAGATGAAAAATTAAAACTTACTTTATGGGGTTGAACAGATGGCTCGGTGGTCACGGAGGACTGAAATTAGTTCCCAGAACCTGTGTTGGGCGGCTCGCGACCAACTGCCTACCACTCTAGCTTCAGGGAATCTGACACCCACTTCTGGCTTCCTCAGCAACCTGCACAGCACATGCACATCTCTCACAGAGACAACCATACACATAAACAAAATAAGATTTTAAAAGAAAATAAAAGCAATGAACATATACACTGCCTTTTTTTTGTTTCTTCTACAAGATTTGATTTGTCAGCCTCTGCCTTTGGTCTGTTTTTCCACAAACCTTTCAAATGATCTTCAGGTTTCTATGGTTGCTGCTTTCGCTGCTTCTCCTCACGTGAACTAAATCCCGAACAACTGTCGTTCTTTGCCCTTAAACCACTACACTGATTAGCAGATGATTCCTTGACTTGTGTATCTTAGGCAAGGGCATCACTGGAGCTCTCTGGGTTCTGGCTGCACCTTCCCCAGCCTCAGGGTGACCGCTCATTTAGGGGACTTGCTATTAGCTGGAGAGAAGGATGTGGCAGGTGACAAGACACTCGTGTTTCAAATGTCCGAAGGTGGACAAGCGCTTTTGCTTTCCACAGGTGAGCTTGTAGAGGTAGGAACGATGCTGTCTGCTCAAGATGAGGTGGTTGGGGTGGACCTGAGACTGCCAAAGAAGCCTATTTATTTATAATCCAGGGAGTGGAAAATTAGGCCATTGTGTTTCTGCACAGGGGAAGAATTCATAAAAAGTCACACAGAATTATTCTTATATAACTGACAATGACATCGTTGTAAGGTGGAAACGGGGCTTTATTTGTCTTACTTAAAATGATGTATAGAGCACTTGTCTGTTTACTCCACTGCAAACAGCTTCTGCAAAAACAGCCGGGGATCCCCAGGGGCTTCACTGATAGTTATAAGTTACTCGAGCAAAATCTCTCAAGCAACTTGCTGCCTTACAGGTTCCATTATTCTAAATTCAAAGGCCCTTTTCTTGTTGTTTGTTTGTTGGTGTTGAATGTGGGTATCCCCCCCCATTATGCCACATGCAATATTACTTTAAAAAATATAAAATGTGTCAGAACAAAGCTACCCTTCAAATAGTGTGTGTGTATATATATATATACATATATATATGTATATATATATATACCTAAATCACAACATACACAGCCAAAGGCGGGGAAACATTGGATAAACAGGCCTCATAATCAAATCTGGCTCAGGTTAAAGTGAAGTGAGTTTGATGGATTCAGCCAGAGCCCTAGTAAATAATGGTCTCTGTAATTAAGCTCCTTTGGCTTCTCCTCTCTGAGGCTCTCCCAGGCAGCTCAAAGGTGGAAGGGAGACGAGCAGGAGGCACAGTTCAGAAATAAGCCGGCAGTTTGCCCACCCATATGCAGACCCCTCTGCGGCCCACAGCCCATTTCACCAGAAGTTGGGCCATGGGAGGCTGTTTTCACCCACACAAGTGCCCTGATGTCCGTGTCTGTCACTGAGTCATGACAAGGCCCCTGTGAGGGAAGGGGAAAGGAAGAAGGGCAAGTCACTACAAGCTGAAGCACATCCTTCTTGTCTGTCCCAGCACCTAGGCCCTTCCGTGGCTGGTGTCTGCCTATGTGTCTTTTTAAAATTTGTAAATTATGTTTTTTTTTAATCTGTGAATATGTGTGTGATCTTTGTGTATGTGCACACGATGTATGTACAAATGTGTGCCTGAGTACATGGAGGTCAGACACTGGCTCTGGGTGTCCGTCCTCATCTTCCATAGGCTCACACCCGAGTCCTTTGCTGTTTTCCTGTGTGTACGCCAGGCTCTCTGGCCCATGAGCTCCCAGGGAGTCTTCCCACGTCTGCCTCCCCTCCCACTACAGAAGCATAGGAATTGAGGATGTGCTCTCTGAGGGTCTAGTTTTTATGTGGGTTCTCGGGGTCTAAACTTGGGTCTTTATCCATTGCACCATCCCCCAGCCTTCCATCCATACGTCTGTATGTATTAGTCTATGAGCAGAGGGTGTGTGTTCATGCTACACATCCATACACATGCCTTGATTGAAAATACCAGTACAAACAGCAGCGGCCTTTGTAGCTTGAAGTTATGGCCCCAGTTTTAGCTTGGTCATTTTTTTTACTACGTCCCAGACACATCAGACGCTGGACAGAGAACCACTGCTACAAGGAGCTCTCTAGTTTGCATGATGAAAAAGACATAATTAATTAATTATACAGCACAGCAAATGCTAGAGCTGAAGTAAGTGTGCAGTTAAGTGAACATCAGAAGATAGAGGATTCATGTTTGACCATTTGAAGAAGAGAAACAGGGATAAGCAAGTTGCTGGATGTCCCTGGGTCATCATGCCCTTATTTATAAAGTGAACACCTGTAGAATGGATAGTTATACTATCAATATAATAAATAAAGAGTGGCATGAATAGTAAGAAATACTGGCTGCCACCTTGGTGGTCCTCTCTTCTGCTCCTAGCCCTCAAATTAGAAGAATGAATAAAGATGATCTTTTGCCGAGGGACTGAAATCAGAAATGACTACTCCAAGGGGAAGGATGGGAAGGAAAGAGGACTGAATGAGGATTCCACGTTTCCCTTCATTGTGATGAATTAACTCATAGCAGGGAAAAGCAAGACTCTTGTTCCTTTAAACTATATTTCATGTCCCTCCTTCATTTCATTCTACATCACACTTACAACAAAGCACATACATGTCTTCAGTCTTGATAGAGATCCAGTATTATCAGGTGCGCATATGATAGGTTGCAGCAAGGCTGTCCCCATGTCACAGAGCTGCTCACACACCCTTTCATGGAAGATTTATCACCCTGCCTCAAGAAGTATGTTAGGTGACAGTTGCGATTGTCAGGAAGACTGGCCTCAGGTTTGGAGTATAAGTCACAAGCTTCCCAGGTTGGCCACCAGCCAGTGTGTGCTGGCTCATTCCAGCTCACTAAGGGTTGACAATGTGTGCATGTCCTCTAGACTCAGCATCCAGTGATACCATACTGATGACTTGCAATCTACCACAATGCACATATTTAATCACAGATTGGCCAATACTACAGGTCAGGTTTCACTTCCTAAAAGCCACTATTAGACATTTGCTGGGTCACTTCATCCCCAGCCGATGCTTGAGCAAATCGTTAGTACAAGGACCTAACTACCTCTGCCAAACACACGGCTTCTCTAGGAAGCAATCATTGCTCTGGTGTCCTCAGAGCAAATCCTGACCAGCCTACGTTCTGGACCCCCGAATCTCTCTGTCCTCCATGCCCTTTCTATCTTCTTTTCAAAGATGCTATTATCCAATAAACTTCTGCACTCTCAACCTAGGCTCAACACTTACCTTCTGGAGGACAGACACCACTTGAAGTTGGTATCTTGAAGTGGTCTAGAAAGAATGTACTGAGAAGGAGTTTTAGTATGGATACTTAACTACGAGCTGATGATTGGACAGTTGCTCAAACACAGTTTCCTGTTATGTCTGTGAGGGTACCTCAGGAAGAGAGAAGCTTTTGGACTGACTTGGTAAAGTAAAGAGTCCTCTGCAGGTAGGTGGCCATCAGTTACTCTGCTGAGGCTCTGAATCAAACAAAAAGGTGGAGGAGGGTTGCCTAACTGCTTGAGCCAGGACATCAACATCAGCTCTTAATGTTCCCTTAATCTCAGGTTTCCCAACCACATCATTGCTGGTCCTCCATCTTGCCAACAATAGATCACAGGACTTCTAAACACACATAAGCTGAGCTTCTGATAAAACCTTTTACCCAGCTTTAAGGAGTGGAGTTAGTTTTTATCTTCTAGATGTTTAGCAGATTTTTAGCAACTTCAGGATGTACTTCAGCTTTCCTTTCTTCCCCTCCTCCTCCCTCTTCTCTCTCTCCTCTTTTTCATTCCCTCCTCTTCCTCACTGCCTCTTCTTTCCATACTAGGTGTTGAACCTGGACACCATTATGTATGCTAGGCCAGTGATCCATCACAAAACTATATTTCCATCCCCTTTTCACTTTGTATTTTGAGACAGGATCTCATTAGGTTGCCCAGGCTAACCTTGACCACACTCTTTACACTTGTGATCCTCCTGCCTCATCCTCCTGAGCATCTGAGTTTAGAGGCTTGCACCAAAAGACCTAGCCAGATGTCAGTTCTTCTTAAGGAGGCCTCCAGCCAATGAGTAAAGCTGGCCTGCTGCAAGGGCCTGGGCAAGTCTATGTAAGACAGAGCTTCTCCCTTGGGCAGCCTGCCTGGAGGTTCTGGTTGGATCAGCAGAGACTTGGTCTATGGGTTGAAGTAGAGTCCTACTCAGTCATGCTCCTTCTCTTCCTTCATAGAGATCGTTTCCCAGGAACACTCAAGTCTAGCTTAGCTTTTAGGGAAGCCAACACAGGACACGGAAGGGCGTATGGGTTGCTTTCCTTGTGGGACTGTGACGGAACACCTGACAGAAGCCACTTTAGGAAGCCGAGGCTTGCTTTGGCTCACCATTCTCTAGTGGAAGTGACTTAGCCGTTGAAGCAATGCAGTCCACGCCGTGGGAGTGTGATGCATGGCTCCTCCCATCTTGGCCCACAGGGTACGGAGTTTGGGTAGATACCAGAGGGAAGCTATGCAGAAGTTTTTTAATCTCAAAAAATCTCATTTGTCAATTCTTGGTATGATGAGGAATCCCCTCGTCAGTCCTCAACTGTGCCTACGACTTAAGGTGTTTCCTTTCAGTGGTTTCAAAGCTTTAGGTCTTACATTGAGGCCGTTGGTCCATTTTAAGTTGGTTTTTGCATATGCTAAGAAGTAGGAATCTAGTTTAAGCCTTCTATTGCAAATCAAAGCTACATCAAGAGTCCATACTGCTTTAGTCACGATGTCTATTGTCAAGAAATCAAGCAGAAGAAAGGCTGACAAACGTGAAGCATAAAAACAGGAACCAAACCCTCGCCTGCTGTTGGTGGGAATCGAAACAACCTGCAGAGTGGGGAGGCTGCGCACAGACCAGAAGAAACTCTTCGCCAGCGCTTTTTCTGGCCAAGGAGTAATATGTATATTTGTTTTTAAAAAAAAAAAACAGCCGGGCGGTGGTGGCGCATGCCTTTAATCCCAGCACTCGGGAGGCAGAGTCAGGTGGATCTCTGTGAGTTCGAGGCCAGCCTGGACTACCAAGTGAGTTCCAGGAAAGGCGCAAAGCTACACAGAGAAACCCTGTCTCGAAAAACAAAAAAAAAAAACAAAAAAACAAAAAAAAAAAAACCCAAAAATTAATAATAACAGCAATAATAATTCAATCACTAGACAGGCAAATGACTCAAATAGTTCCCAAAGGAAATACAAGTCTTCATCAACAAATAAGTGAAAAATGAAACAAAACTATTCACAGTTACATTTGAAACTTGTTTTCCCTCTTTTCTCCATTTCCTATTTCCTGGTTCTCAAGACTGGTAGCTCTGAGGTCATGCTTCCTGCCATCCAGAGTCATCTCTGTCTTCTCCCCATACCTCAGGTTTAAGTTTTGTTACTGACTCCATCTCACTACTTAATGATGTCGCTCCCAGCACACCTCCCCATCCTTTCAGATCTGCTCTTTAAAAGGAGATGTCTGGTTCCTACTCTAGCAGTGATTTCTGGCTGTCTAGGTCCTGCGAACCTTTCTTAAGCTGCAGTGTTAGCCATCTCCCAAATCAAGCCTCCTCTGGTCGAACCAGTCTTTTAGCTACAGACATTCAGTGGTGACACTGACTGTCAGACCCTGGGAAGAAAGGAGCGATTTGTTTTCATTCCTTCTTTGCCCCATCACCCCACCGGCCTAGACTTCCAGGGAGCCTGGAGGCACACTACAAATCTTTCCATAAGTGTATGCAGTATTTGTAAGTGTCAAACATGATTTGCATTGACATACATCTATGCTTCAAAACCCAGTCATTTGTTAATCATTAACTCAGCCCTCGGCCACTTCCAAACAGGAAACTGGAGAAACAGTGCATGCGCAGGCTGCATCATGTCCTTTCTGAGCTGCTACTCCGCCTTTTCCTTTGTCACCCATACGGGCATGTTGGCATGCTCTGCCATCAATTCCAGGTTGTCGCTGAAATGAGCACTGTAGCCTTATGGACAGGCTTAGGACCATGGCCACAGGTCTGGGGGATCTTGTTGGTGCGACCTCTCAATCGTTCCCATTCAACCTCTCACATGTCCATTCTTTTCTTTTGGTAAATCATCTAAGTTCTCATAGTTCGGGGAAACTGACATTTTAATAGAAAACAATGGGGGAAACTAAGTTTTAAATTTTTTGGTCTTTCAAATATATGACAACAGAAGCCTCCTAAGCCCCACAACACACTGACCACACCTCTACTCTATTGATAATCCAGATTACTCTCATTTAGGAAGAAGAAAATGTAATTAACTTCCTTGTTTGGTCCAGAAACTTCTCCTAAATACTTTATCCCCTAATACAGACCCCAAGCCTGCTCACTCAACTCTTTGTAGAGAAAGTGTCCTCAAGGTCCTTCAAACACACGTCTACTCAATACTGTTGTAGCCATCCCTGCCTTTTGTCACGTCAGTCTTTGATGGTTGTGTCACCCCAGCCCCAACCGAGTCCCCCTCTTCTGCCAGGCCTTTTTCTCCCCTCGTGCCTGCATACCTTCACTGACCCCTTGAACCCCATCAGTGCCTCACGTTTGCTGCTCCCATCAGGGATGCTGTTGTTGCTCCACGTGGCCTTGTCACCAGACATTGTACCACTTTCACAGTCAATCAGCAAGTCCTCGACAGCCAACCTTCCTCAGGGACCTGGTATTGTTCCTACCTTTGTGAGAAGCCAGAGGAAGTGGGGCCACAGCCATGTTTTCAGTCAGGTAGGTAAGGGAGATACATAAAACTATAAAATGCATGCCCTGAGGACAAAGAAGGAACCACTACAGCAAACACACAGATCCTGGTGGGACGCAGGAGTAAGACCTAACCTGGTGGGAGAGGTGGTAAAAGATTTAGGGTGTTGGAGAGCTAGCTTGAGTGTGGAGGCTTACCCGTTTGTGATTAGTTTCTTCTAAACCTCAGATAGCTTCTAGAGGTGACCATGGCTAAATTAGTGATAAACAATGCACAAAGTCTAAAATTAGACCAGCCATTCTGCTTTCGGGCACTGGAGTAATGGATCTTGGAGCTCGTCAGTAAAGAGAATAGTTCGGCCTTGTCCATGTGGATGTGCATCAAGGAGGCAGAGCGGCTATCTGCCAGAGCCCTCTCACTCTGCGGACTGGAGTCATCTGGTGAAGTCAGTCTATGAGACAGGGCACCATGTTCCTTGATCAGTCACCCATGCTTCCTGCAACCAACTGCAACATTAGACAAACACACCACAGCACTTGTTTAAACAAAACTGAAATTGAGCCCCTGTGGTCTTCAAATGTTTTCATGGGGTCTAGCTGGTGAGGTAGACAGTGGAGCTGTGATGTACCCAATGTATTTTGGTAAATATGAAGCACACTAGCCAAGTGGGGTGGGTTTTTTTTTTTCCTTCTTTCCAGTAATTGTATTAGTTTTCTCCCAGGAAAGTAGATATTTTGTTTGTACAGGTGATAATTGCTATTGAAGGCACAGTGTGGCTTGTCATGATTTTTTTGGGGGGGTAGTCTTAATCTCAGAATGCTTGGAGGGATATTTTGTCAGTCTTAGTGAAAGCTACTGTTACTCAAAATGAATATTCTGGGCTATGAATACAGCTTCTCTGGGAGGGTGCTTGCAGAGAAGTTGGAAAGCCCTGGATCTGATGGCAGCATCCCATGACTGCGGGTGGTGGTGCGTACTTGTCACCTCAGTACTTGGGGGGTAGAGGCAGGAGAGTTGGAAGTTCAATTCAATATCACCCCCTGTTCAGGTTCAGCCTGGAATTCAAGAGACCCTTATATATATCTATATATATATATATATATATATATATATATATATAGTGTGTGTGTGTGTGTGTGTGTGTGTGTGTGTGTGTGTAAAATGGTGATGGCGTGTATGTGGAAGTCAGAGGACAACTTGCAGGAGTCAGTTCTGTCCTTCTGTAATGTGGATGCCAGGGATGGAACTCAGGGGTCCCTTCAGGCTTGGCAGCAAGCTCCTTTACCCACTGAGCACATCTTGTAGGCCCCTGTCCTAAAACCAAAAAGACAAAGCAAATAAACAAAAACCAGAAATAAATATTCTGGCTGCACTCTAATCACAGTCTTTAACATAAAAAAGCATGGTGTGTACATGGAAATTGTATTTCTAAATCACACACACCCTGATTTCCACACAGTCTTTAAAGTTCCAATGTCTGGCAGTGATTTCACTTAACTTTGCTGGCAAGAGAGCCAAGTGTGGGGAGAAACATCAGGTGTTGGCAACAAAGGTCTCATTCTGTTCCTTGTCAAGGTGACAAGTTCAAGAGTTCCTTATAAATGACCAAAAGTTGATCAGGGCCACATAATCCTATCAGGGCTACATTGGAGCAACCTTCCATCTCATTAGCGCTGTTTATCTCACATTGCGTTTGCATTCATTTTCACTAATATGATACAAAAATGTAATGATGTGTAAGTGTTTTTTAATGTCATGTAAGTGAAAACAGGTGGGTAATTTGCCATGGGCCCCATAAAGCCTGGAGCTGGGTTTCACAGAGAACGCTGAGTCTTTTCTCCATGTGTATGGCTCTTTATTAAAATCCTGGGTCAGATTTCAGCAACCTTGATTTTTTTTTTTTAATTAACTTAGTCAGGTTCATGCAAGACATCCCAGAACAGATCGGTGGGCTCAAAGTGAAAGTCAAGAAGATGCTTTTTTGGGAAAGAATGATACATGTAACGGCAGGCCTGTTCTAGAGATTAACCTCAGCTTTTAGGAAGCAAAGGTGTGAGTGGTCTCAGTGAGATGCCATGGTTATCAGATAAGTCTGGGGGGAGCTGGGAGATGGCTCAGTCAGTGCACTGTTTGCTACATAGGCATACGACTCTGGGTTATGATCCCCAGCACCCACATTAGAAGCTGGGTACAGCATCACGGCCTGTGATCCAAGTGTAGGGAGACAGAGATAGGTAGATGTTGAAAGCTCACTCGTCAGCCCGTACAGCCGAATCCATGAGCTCTAGGTTCACAGAGAGAGCCTGTGTCCAATAATATGGTGAACAGTAACTGAGGGAGACACCTGGAATTTGCCTCTGGCTTCTCCATGCACATGTATGTATACATATGGACATGCACTCACACCTCTACATAAATGTGACACACAGGAACACCCATGCACATGTGCACACACACACACACACACACACACACACACACGCATATACACACACATCACCATATCTTTATTCAGTTTTACAGCCCATAATTAAGGGCATTTGCCTTGCCTGGCTGCTTGGCTGCTGAACCAGTGGACAGTCCTCAAGGCACAATGCACGAGGGAGACTTTGGAAAAGTCCCCTGCACATTGGGTGGTATTGATTAGCCCTGACTCTGCCAGGGCTAGAATACTGACAAATCTTTCCATAGCAGATGAGGGTGCTTTCCCATGGCCACCATTATCATCATCAAGCTACAAATAATCATAATTAATTTCATCCTCATCAATATTAGCTGAGCTAATAAACCCAAAGAAGCCAGGTGTTCGCCATGCGTCCTCCAGGACACGTGTAGTTCCGAGTCCCCCGTGATGTCCGCTGCTGGGAGGGTGTACCTTAGCTAATGACATAACAGGAGGGCAGGAGCTAATTCTGCAAAAGCCCTCCTTCTACCCCAGATACTTACAAAACCTGCGTTCTCCATGTCTTCTGTTTTCCCATGTTTGTATGGAAAGAGAAGAGGAGCACTCCCCAGCAAGCACGTTTCTGCAGCCCTCTTTTGCCTGCTCACATTGCCTGTCAGCCTGTGAGCCTACATTCCAGAATGCCCTGGGGGAGAAGGAAATTGTGTCCAGACGCAGCTATGGGAATGGAATTTCCCATACCTTGAGAGTGACCTCTGATTTGACCTTAAAATTAAAAACTTGTTTGTGAACTCCTGAGAGAGAAAAAAGTATACAACAGTAGCCGCTGCTTAAAAATATAATTGGCAAGACTACTATAGGAACGACACATGAGTCAGTCACGGGCTGCCTCAGATCTCGGCGACTCAGAGCCCAGGCTTCCTGTGTTTTGCTAATCATGAATGGACAAAACACCAGTGTAAACACCCAGGAGAGCAAGGAACTATTCCTTCGTAATCCCAATTCCCTGGCGCCTTCTCCCAAGTGTTTGCTTAAGGACTGGCATCTCTCGCTCATTCAGTCACAGTCTGGGAATTTGTCACAAAACTTGCTTGTGCTAAAGAACCCAGATTGGAGCCTTGGCGCTCACTAAGAGACCTGGGTCTTATATGTTCTCATCTGTCAGCCACGTGACCTCAGTTTCCTGATCTGTAAAATGGTGACAAACAATAGCACATATCTGAGGCAATCGTTAGAGAAGGAAACAGACACCAGGACGGGCCTGCCACTCACTCTGTGCCATGAACTTTCCTTCTTACAGAAGCTCGGTGACTGACTAGTGCTTGTGATCCAAAGTGCTTCGTGCTGCCCTAGGAGAAAACACTCAAGACCGCTGTGTGGGACTACTGCTATGCTGTGTCCTCACTCGTTCACAAATGTCCTTGCTATTGTCTAATCCTTGCACCTATTGTTCAAATAGTGCACTATTGTCTTTCTTCATCCACTGCAAGATAAGGTACAAACGCTGCAAGTAACATATTCCAGATCAGACATTATCCGGGCAGGTAGACCGGGCTGAGAGTGGACTTACCTCAGGAAGTCCTTTGCTGTCTCAGCGCAGCAGGGATGAAGTGACTGCCCTCGCTGGGAATTCTAAATTGATTCTCTATTGCTGATAATCAAATAGGAGGGTCATGCAGGGTCTCCTCTGCTGGTGCTCAGTAGACATTTCCATGACAACCAAGAAACATCATTTAGAGTCTGTGGGTTTTCCCTTGTATCTTTGCAGTTCTAAAAGCTGCAACAATTTAATACATGGTATGTTAGGTATCAAAAGGTAGCTGTACACCATGTTTATTATGACACTATTCACAGAAGTCAAGATATGTAATTAACCCAAACCCTGATGAATGGATTATGACTATATAAAAATGTGGTATATATACATAATGGAATACTATTTGACCAGCAAAAATAATGTTTTCCAATCCTTTGCTGCAAAGAATGGAACTGAATGGCATTCTGTTAAGTCACATAAGGTAGACACAGGAAGACAAACACTGTATGTTCTCTCATGTGTTGCACTGGGTGATTTCAATTGTCAACTTGACAGGATCTGAAATCACCTGGGAAGAGCATCTTGAAGAGAGGGGTTGCCTGTACCAGAGTGGCCTGTAAGCATGTCTATAACGGGGTATGTTGGTATGTTGAGGTGGGAAGACCTGTCCACTGTGAGTGGCACCATTCCCTTCACAGGGAATCCTGCTGCATATAAAAGTGGAGAAAGTAAGCTAAACACTAGTGTGTGTGAGTTTATTGCTCACTTCTTCTGACTGGGGACATGAGGCAGCCAGGTCTCTCAAGCTCTTGTACCTGTCACTTCCCAACAATAATGCAGTGTGATCTGGGACTGTGAGCTTAGACAAACTTTCTTCCCCAAGTTCTTTTTCTCAGAGTATTTTATCACAGCAACAAGGAAATGAATTAAACCATATGTGAATGACCTTTTAAAAGTCAATTGAGCCAGGTATAGTGGCGCACACCTTTAGTCCCAGCACTCAGGAAGCAGAGGCAGGAAGAACTCTGTGAGTTTAAAGTCAGCCTGGTCTACATAGTGAATTTCAGGACAGCCAGAGCTACATAGTGAGACCCTGTCTTGGAAACAAAACAACAAAACAAAAAGTCGATTGAATGTAGAATGGCAGTCACCAGAGGCTGGGAAGAGTGGGGACTGGAAGAAGAAAGGAAAGCTGGATAATTAATACTAAAGCACTGCTAGAGAGAAGTAATAAATCCTAATGTTCTAATGTTCTAAAACACAAAGGGACGAGTAGAGCTCCCAATAGCCTATATGCTTCATGAGCAAATAAGAGAGAAATGTACAAAGGTTCCAAACAAAGAGTAATACAACAGTAAAGTCACCCAACTTAGAGAGTCCCATCAAATATATGCATTGGAACGTTACACTGTGTCTCCTAAATACATAAAATTACTAGTCAACTAAAAATGTGCAGCAAGAAGTCTGCTCAGTTCCAAATGGTAATGCTCTTGATGTGATCATTACAGGTAGTCTGCTTGCATCGGACTATCTCATTGCTCTCCATAAATATGAACTATTACAATGATAATAAAACAGAGGGAATGCCAGATACGGGGGTCACTTGTTGTTTTACTTTACTCATGACTTAGTGGGCTCATTTTTAGTCACCTAAACAATGAACCGTAGTTGGGCTCAAACTTTCACAAGCTGATATATGACCACACAGCAAAGGCCAGGTTACGCTGCCTTGTCTAAGTTATGGAAACACAAGTTAGTATACATATGACTTCTTCCAGAGTTGAAAGAGATGTTCCTCTGCCTGCTTCCTGCTGCTCAGTAACTGCTTTAACTTACTGGCGGAGAGCTGAATTTCCCTGATATCCTGTTTAACTGAGGACCAGCTCTGTGTTCAGTACTCGGCAAGAAACTATGCAGTGTATTTTTTTCTATAAATGACACAACATGGTTCCTGCTATAAGGTGTTAAAAATCTAGCAGACGTTAAATGTCGCCCAGACACATTTAGAAATAATACAAGACAAAATATAATTAAATGCTACATAGTATTTTGTAACTGTCAAAACTACAGGAGCTGGGGGAGATGACAGTTGGCCACAGCAAGCCGGACAAGAGGAATAGCCTCTTTTCCTCTAACCTGCCTGCTCCACACTCAGTCTGGCATGGAATGCCCGTTGTCACAGGATGGTGTGTATGGAGCTTCTGGAGGGGGGTAGGGTCTCTGAAGAACAAACCTGTAACAAGCATTTTCCCTTAGAGTTAGAGCCAAACAAACACATTTCTTTGTGGTGTGTGTGTGTGTGTGTGTGTGTGTGTGTGTGTGTGTGTGTGTGTGTGTGTGTGTGTCTGTGTGTGTCTGTGTGTGTCTGTGTATCCCTGGAGATCAGAAGATCTGGAACTGGAGTGACTAGAGGTTGTGAACAGGGTGCTGGGAACTAGACTCTGAGCCTCTGCAGGAGCGGCAAGCACTCGACTGCTGAATTGTTTCCGGAGCCCAAGATTTCTTTTTTCATAGTCAGGAAAAGGTGACTGTTCCCTCCTGCAAAGGACCCAGTGCTCTGTACTTAGTGACACAGAGTGACACATGACAGACACTTCCTTTGGCCTCCGCCACCCCTTTCCCTCTTCACAGTCATTTTCTCTTCCTTCCTCCTTCCTTCCTTCTTCCTCCCATTCTTTCTTTCTTGTTTCTGCCCCTTTCCTCTCTCCTCCCTGATTTTCCTTGTTTCTTCTTGAATATGAGTCTCTAATATGATTAGAAATGTAGCATGAATCTTAGAGAGTTCTTAGTAATAAAATCAAACCTGAGCCAGGTATTGGGGTGAACTGGAAGATCAGAGAACCAGAACAAGCCACAGCTACCTCACCTCGCCGGATCCTCAGCTGGTCTTGTTTCCTCAGACTGGAGGCCTCTGAGTCCTCATCCAGAATGGGTCTCAGCTGAACTGCTGCTAGAAGTCTGAAAGCTCAACCAGCCAAAAGCTTCTAGTTTCTGGTCCTCACGCCTTATATACCTTTTTGCTTTCTACCACCACTCCCTCGGATTAAAGGCTGGCTTTCTGGGATTAAAGGCGTGAGTCACCATGCTTGGCTGTATCCTTGAACAGATGGATCTCTGCCTCTGGAATGCTAGGATTAAAGGCGTATGCTACCACTGCCTAACCTCTGCTTAATATTGTGGCTGTTCTGTCTCTGACCCCAGATAAGTTTATTAGAGTGCACAGTATTTTGGGGAACACAATACCACCACATAGAAAGAACCTTTCCATTCCCAATAAATAAAATAACATCATAGTGGGTTTTCATGCTGAGGGGAGGCTGTGAGTCCATTCATGTCATTTCGCAGATTTTGCACTTAGAGAATAGCATGAAGAATAGTACCGTTCTCCTCCCCGTTGTTAGAATGGGAACACTCTAGTGTAAGTGCGGAATTTCACCTCTCCTGCCCAGGCAGCCTGTCTGCTGTCCAGGCCCAAGGACAGACGGACATCCCCACCTTCAGGAGGAGAGTTCACAACAAGAGGATAACTTCTAGGTAGAGCTTGGGGGTTGCCACTCACCAACTAAACACAGTGCATGTGGTCACCTGTGCACCCTGTGTTCAGTGCATGTGTTCACCTGTGCACCCTGTGTTCAGTGTGTGGTCACCTGTGCATCCTGTGTTCAGTGCATGTGGTCACCTGTGCATCCTGTGTTCAGTGCGTGTGGTCACCTGTGCACCCTGTGTTCAGTGCGTGTGGTCACCTGTGCATCCTGTGTTCAGTGCGTGTGGTCACCTGTGCATCCTGTGTTCAGTGTGTGGTCACCTGTGCACCCTGTGTTCAGTGTGTGTGGTCACCTGTGCATCCTGTGTTCAGTGTGTGTGGTCACCTGTGCAGTCTGTGTTTGACTTTGATGCTCTTCACACTGAGGTAGGAGGAAAGGAGTCTCTGCACAGGCCATCACAGAATATAGAGGCTTCTTTAGTGTGCTAGACCCTAAAACACCCACTTCCCCAATCCCATCTGAGCAGCCCCAGATAGTGGACCCGGTAGGGCACCGGCATAGGAGCAGCCAATCCATTGCATAGCCAATCAGAGAGCTTGTTCACAAAGTTAATAGAACAGACACCAAGGAAGCTGCATGCTGACTCAAGTTTTGAAAGGAATCTTTAGAACAAGTCCTTGCTACTTCAACTAGCTGGTTTGCAATAAAATCATCTCTGAATCCAAGCCTCAGGTATTCTGCTTGAGGAATTCAGATGGCGGAGGGCACAGTGGCTTGAGGAATAAGTGGACAGAGCCCAGGTCAGGGTCAGCAAACCTGGCCCATAGGGAGCCTCCCCTCTGCTGGTTGCATCAGAGTTACTCTTATATTAGAGAGTATATATATATATATATATATATATATATATATATATATATATCAGTTGTGGGATTCAGAAATGCAGAAAGAAGAAACTAAGAATAACATGTACCCAAGCACTAAGCTTGATTATGACAGTACACCATAAGCTCATCTATTCAGATATTACCTTTTGTGAATAGAAATTACACATGTGATTTTACCTCATTTCCCTCTGAATTTCTCTTGAATAAATAATAAATTTTATTGTATATTAATAAGTTCTTATTTTCTTGCACATTTAGGGTACCTCCAATTTTGTGTAGGCAGATCTTATAAAATTACCACTCTTGTAATACTAGAGAATTTATTTATGAATGCCTCTGAGTATTCCATAGAATAACGTATTAGAAAAAAATGTATTTATTATCAAATCAAATGTAGATTTTGAGGCATTTCTAAACATGAAATCAAAGAAAAAATAAAATGCAAATTTTCAGTAAGTTTGGGCTTATGACAGTAGGAGAAAAGAATCTGTCTCCATTTTTACCTCCTTTTAAGGATATGCCTCACTGTCCAACTACAGATCTGACTGGTGGGTAAAAGCCTGGATAGCAACTACATTTGGTACAAAGCAGAAGGGAACTGGGGATCATCTCTCATCAAATTCCAAAAGTATCAGCAAATACAGAAGCCATGGATGTAAACATGGCTGAATACAAATAGGAGATTAATGTGGCCTTTTCCTTGGAGGTCTCGTGAGTTTGGGAGCCCTCTTTAAGTGACTAATATGCACAACTGCAAGCCACCTGCAGAATCAGTTTTCCAAAGAACAAGAGAGAATGAAGAGATGATCAAATATACCTTTAAAAATTCCCTCTGTCTCTTCATTTTTATCAGTGAGAAGGTTTCACGGGATGAGTGCCACTGAAGTCTATTAAGAGCCTTATTTGTTTTTAACACAACACACAGAAGCACATCAGTGAATTATCAAGCTGACAGTGCATTCAGTAATGAGTGAGGATTAATGTCTTTGCAGAAATGTGATTCATGAATAAAAGCAGGTACAAAATTAAGCTACAGGCATACACAGTCATTTGTAATCTTTAAAGAAAGATGGTGTTGAGTTGTGAGTTCTTCTGCAGGGAACTGAGGTGAGAGCTATGGAAGTATGAGGTGAGATGAGGCACTAGGGGGTTAATCTCATCTCTTTGGGAGCCATAGTCACACACACACACACACACACACACACACCAGAGTGGTTCCAACCAGTTGTTTGTTACCTTGCTTTGGCCGTTAAGCCAGACCAACGGACATACCTGGGGCAGCAGCAAATCCTTCACACTGCTTCCCCGGGACCTTCCTTCCGTATTTGTTTCTACTAGGATTTATTCTTAGTTGTTGTGAGTGGCATTGTTCCTTCCTCAAAAGATGCTAAAGTCTCAACCTTCAATACTGTGTGTCTAATTTATCTAGAAATAAATTGTTTGAATATGATCGTATTAAGATGAAATTGTCAGAGTGAGCCAACACAAAATGTGACTTGGGATTATGAATCCTGCTTAGAATGAGACACTTAGACACAGATGCACTCAGGAAGGCGGCCATGTGAATGTAAAGATGGCTGGGTGGGATGCAGCTACAAGCAAAGAGTCATGCGAGACTGCTCATAAACTATCTAAATCTAGGAGAGTCAGGAAATAGGTTCTTCCCCTTGTCCTCAGAAAAAAGCAACCTTGGGGACCGGGAACATGCCTTGGTCAGCAGAGTGGGTTCAGTCCTCAGCACCCACACAAAAAGCAGGGCATATTGGTGTAAACTTGTAACACCACTGATGAAGGAGCAGAGACGGGTGGGTCACTTGAGCTCACTGACTACCATACCTGGATCAGGGAGTCTCGGGACATAGTGAGAGAGCCTGGCTCAAAAACCACGGTGGGTAGCTCCTGAGTAATGCCCAGACTTGACCTCTGGACTCCACACATGTGCACCTACATGACCGTGTGAGGGGATTTCCAGGGTTCAGGACCCTAATTGGCTGACATTTCTCTAGGGGTATAGGGAATGTTTGGAATGTCAGGTATTTCCCCTTAGGTATTTCACCCAGGTCCCTGGGTGGGGGCGGGGGGGTCAGCTCATGGCTTCTCCTGGATCAGGGTGTTGCCTGTCAGTAAGCCTGTCACAGAAGCTGTTTCTGGGCCTCTAAGCCTGTCATGGCAGCTGTGTAGTCAAGCTGTTTTGCTCCCCCACACATTAACCCCCTTCACAAGTACCAATGACAGGACTCAATCATGATTCCTATCTGTCCAGAGGTTCAAGGGTATTGAGACCCAAGAACTATCAGCTAACAGATTTTTCTAGGGCAGCAACATCTGTGTCTATTGCCATTCTTAAGGACTTGTAGTTTTTATCTTTGAGTACAACTGGATTATAATCCTGAATAATAATTTTTTAAATACCTCTTTGGTTCTGCACAAAGAAGGTCAAGTGTCTTATCTTATTGCAGAACCATTTTAGTTAATGAATGTATCAATTGACAAATCTGAACCTATTTTCCTGGTATGTTAATGGGCATTATAGTTAGTCATTTTGTTCCCTATGCCAGGGAGGATTATTTTTTGTTTGTTTGTTTGTTTTTTTGACTCAGCATTTCAACCTATTTTGGGCAGGGAGCATGGAACTGCTTTGAGCTGACACTGGGGGGTTGTTGTCAGGGCCCCCAAAAGGATGAAAGGCTAGTCAAAGACTGAAAGACTAGTCAAAGGCTAGGCAATGGGGCATTTGTCAGAATCATATGGTTATCTGACCCAGCAGGAGAGACAGGAAATAATCACATTGTCTGGGCTGGTCCACATCAGCTTTTAGCAAGTCCAGAGTTCATAGTTGTTTGGAGCAATGTAGTCAACAACTGAAGCTTGGCGGTGTCTTTCAGCCAAGTGGAAACCTGTTGAGACAAATTTAAACTAGGAACAGAAGTTAAAATTTATGAACTTATTTGGAACTTTTAGGCCCATAGTCTTAGTAATTGGGAAGGATAGGAGTCCTAAGACCATGAGAGAGAAAAATACTATGTAGCACGAATCTTAAAAGGTCTTATTAATAAAAGCAAACCTGGAGCCAGGTATTGGGGTGAACGCTGGAAGATCAGAGAAGCAGAACAAACCACAGCCACCTCACCTTGCCAATTCCTCAGCTGATCCTGTTTCCTCAGACTGGATGCCTCTCAGCTGAACTGTGCTGCTCAAAAGTCTAAAAGCTTAACCAGCCAAAAGCTTCCAGTTTCTGGTCCTCACACCTTATATACCTTTCTGCTTTCTGCCATCACCTGGGATTAAAGGCATGAGTCACCATGCCTGGCTGTTTCTAGTGTGGCTTTAAACTCACAGAGATCCAGATGGATCTCTGCCTTAGGAATGCTAGGATTAAAGGCATGAGTGCCACCATTTTGTGGCCTCTGTATCTAGCGGCTGTTCTGTTCTCTGACCCCAGATAAGTTTATTAGGGTGCACAATATTTTGGGGAACACAATATCACCACAATACCACCCTTAGGAAAAGACAAGTAAGGAAAATTTAAGCTGTACTTATCTGGAGTCCTTCTAACCTCTGTGAAGTGGATTCAAGTTTTGAATCCTTGAATCTTCAAGGATTCAATCCTCTGAGGCCTATATGAATTATCTTACAAAATGACATAAAAGTTTTAGATACATTAGTATTACCAATGTGTACTGAAATCCATATTGTAAACAAAGCAGGTAATGAGTATCTGTAAAACAGCAGAAGTGGACTCTTACCTTTGAGTCCTAGCAAGAACTACAGATTTGGGTTAAAAGCATGTGCATTCTTCTGTCCAGAGAGCCAAATATAAATTGGACAGAGATTTTTTTTTGGCCTGATGAGAAGCACTTTTAAGTTTATATTTAGATGACAACCAAAATAAATCTAAAATGTTGAGCTTGTGACTGAACAGTAAGCAGTTACACTCTACCAGTTTATCAGAACTCTATTAAATGTTAAGCTCTGAACTGTTATATCGTAGAAGGGGAAATCAATCCAAAATATTTTTCATAATTTAAATCATTTATTTATATCTTTACAACTTGCATTTATATCTTAAATCATTTTCTGGGATCTTCAAAGCTTATAAGCTTTCATATCTTCAGAACTTCATATATCTTAAAACATTCTTAGACCCTCGAAACTTGCATAGACTTTTATATCCTTAGACTTTTCTTAGACCCATATTTAAACCTTTATGACTTATTTAAACTTTTACATCTTAGAACATTTTCTTAAAAATGAGTTAACAAGCTGGCCTTGTGGGAGGATCTGGTTGTCTGATGCTGCCAAGCTGACAAAGTTATAGCTAGCCTAGCCGTTAGTACTATCAGGGATCTGAGAAGGATAAATTATATCTGAGTGCAGACCAAGCAACTTCTGACTCTATAAATGACAGGGACCAGTCCATACCCAGGTCTCCATAGCGTTGGAGGCACAAGTATCAGAATAGCATCAGTCTTTAGCCACCAGACCCATAAGGAAAAAGTTTTTCCTATAGAAGAGGGACAAAAGGAAGACTGATCTTACCTTGTCTAGACAAAAGGGGTATAATCAATTCTCCAGTGTCCTCTGTTTGTCCACAGGTTCTGGCAGCAGGTGTTGCATCGGGCATCTTGCCCTGTAGTCATAATCCAGGTGAAAACATTGTGCTGTCCCATAATCTTCTTTGGAGACCTTGGGTCACTGCTAGGATCTAGGAATCTCTGTCTGATATAATAAACTTTTTAATCCAACATTTAAATGTCATATTTTGCAGATCTCTGAAGTATTTGAGGGATGTCCAGTTATATCTGAATAGATGAACTTTGTTTCTAGTTACTTGTTTTAAGCTCAACCCTGAAAACATATACAAGAGCCTAAGTAAAGCTTATCCCTGTGATTAATTACATCATTACTTAGCATGACTACAATTAAAGAACTTGAGTATTTATAAGATGACTATTTACTTGTGTTCTCTAACGGTCAACAATAAGTGGCCTTAAAAACAATGATTTTGAATCGAAGCTCTTCTAGTATCAAATAAGGGTTCAGTAAAGAAACCAAAACAGAATAGCCATATGTTAATGGAAGGACCTTAAGTTCCTTCTACCAGAGATAAGGAGGGTGACCCCCTTTTTAGCAAGCAGGAACTTTCTCCAAGCCCCTGAGGGAGTGGGAGCTTTATCTAAATGCTTGACATTGGGGAAATGACTTTGTAGTTTTATCTCTGTTAAGTTTGAGCCTTAAAAAAAATTCTCAGCTGAAGCTCCTTTTAGTATCAATATAAAACATTTATATGACTCAGTTTATCCAAATAGCTTAAGCCTAACAAATTTAGCAAAGACAAAGAGGCTAGATGTACATTCTTAAGCCTGAATAGACCTTGAGTAATGAGACATATCCTCCAAGCCACTGGTTCTCAACTTTCCTGATGCTTTGACCTTTCCATAGAGTTCCCCATGTGAAAGTCCCCTTCATAAAATTTTTCCATTGCTGTTTCAAAACTGCAGTTTTGCCATTGTTATGAATCTCAATGCAAACATCTGACATACAGGTGGACCTAGGCTACCCCTGTAAAAAGGTTTTTCAACCCCCAAAACTCATGAAGTCAGATGCTATTCCAAGCCCTTTGCTTAGGTCATTGTCTTGCTGCATCACAAGGAATGAACATCTCAGTCATTTCTGGTGACTATTACCTGAGTGACTCTTAAATTACAAAGTTTAGCTGCCAGAGCAAGGTACATTCTTGTGTATAAAAGCACTGAGGTGCAGCTTTAATATTTATCAAATACCTTATTTAGTAAATATATGTAGCTATCTATTTAAATTTTCTAGAAGTTTGCTATTGAACACTTGGCAAAGACATAAATACTTATGTGTAAATCTCTAAGTTAGCTTTTGTTAATCTCAATAGATCTTTATAACCTTAGTCAAAGATGGCTGCCTACATCATGATGAGGTCACCAGTCAAGATGGAGGAAACCATGTAGCTGCTGTTTAAAATATGTTTTTTTAGGCAATAATTACAAGCACATATACACACAGTTGGATCCAAGTTACAAAAATATATATACAGAGTTAAAGCTAGCTTATATTCATATATAGAGTAAAATCTAAGTCATATATATGTATATGTGTATATATGCATGTATATATATATAAAACATAAACATTTTGTAGTGAAGAATCATCAGCTATTTTTAAAATGAAAACTAACCAGAATTAACCTAACATGGTCAAAACCATAACAAACATAGTTCATATCCCCTCTGGCCTTTTATAACCTTCTATATACCTTCAGCCTGTTCATCTGATTCCTCAGACATTTACAAATTTCTCTTTTCTTTTCCTTTTTCAAAAATTATTTTAGTCTCTTGTCTTGTCTCTCGCTTTTCAGACAACACAGAAACTTTTATCAAAGTTTTTCTTGTGGCTCCCCTCAGTAGTCTAGAATATATTGTATGGCTACAGTATTTTCAATAAGAACAGAAATATATGCATATAACATAATAAGAATAACTCTAAATTTGCATCAACATTGTACCAACATGAAGCATCTGAAACTAGCAGTAGGTTTTTCTTTTTTTAATCAATAATAATTTGTAAGCAACCCCTCTAAATGATGACAAATATTTATAATCTATTGGATCTGAGTAATCAAAGCAGCCCTGGCTACAGCATTATGACCTAGCCACTGTAGCTTAGCAACCATAGGCAGTGACACTTCATTCTGTCCTGGGAGCCAAACCTTGGTCAGGTTTGGTGGGCAGCCCCCAGGGCAGGATGTGGGAGCCCCACCCACCAGCATGGGAGGGGACAGCTCACAGCATGGGGACAAAAGATTGTTATTAACCCCAGATTCCCAAATGCACAAGAACAGCAGATTAGAAGTGATTCCCTGCCCAGACCAGGCCCCTCTAGGGGAGGGCCTCTGTAGGCCACTACTCTATTGTGACCCCAAAGGGGCAGTTCTCCACCATCCCCAAGTCCCATGGTCAGGCACTCTCTGAGCTCTTTAAGCCCCCCTCCCTACAGTCTTCTGCCTGCTCTGCACTACAAAGTCCCCACCCACCCACCCAGAGACTACTGCCCAGGGGCCTGGCCTCAAACCTGTTGTGTCCAGCCCCGCAGTGCTAATGGCCTTCCCCAGCACCCAGCTGCTCAATGGTGACCCTGCCCTGGCCACTGCTCACCCAACATGTAGCACCGCAACAGTGTGCTCCTCTGCCCACTGCTGCATGTGCTCCGGGTCACAGAGCAACGAAGCAATAGGGAGTAAGAGTCCTCTTAGTCTGTCCCAGTTCAACCAAAGGGGTCCTCTGACGACCCGGCCCCAAAGGCTGTCCATGTGCAGTTTCTGTCAGGAGTCATAACACACACACATAAGCCCAGGCATAAAGCATGCATATTTGTGGCCACATTTTTCACACATTCACACATTCATATAGGCAGGACATTCCAACAGAAAGGCAAACAATTTTCTCAGCTGACCCACTCAAAAATCCTAAAATGAGAATCTGAAGTTTTTGTAAGTCAGGAAAGGAACAAAATTACAACACACAAGACAATAAAACAGGTCTCCTGGCACCTAGAGATAAAACCAAAAGGAAGACCCCAGCTTCATGTCAGTCCCATGGAAGTAACCTGTGTCATCTATTCAAATCAAATTCAAATCAACCAAAGGGATCCAAACCTATCCAAAGGACCTTCTGTAGGTACTTACATATTTTGGGCTCACTTACAAAAGGATATCCAACAGGCCACAAGCCTACTTACAAAAGGATATCCAAACGAAAGCAAACATAGAAAACACAAAAGTAAACACAAACACACAGAAAACATACCAGCCGGCTTCAGGCTCTGTGGGCAGTAATTCCATTGGGCTTGGGGGGATCCCAGACGAGCCCCCAAATGTTATGCCCAGATCACTTGTGGGGAACCCCAAAAGACCACCATGGAGACCAAATCCCATATGTAAAAACAAAAAGCCTTTATTTCAAACTTGGAGTTTGGACTCTCTGTCTGACACAGCGGTGAGAGCAGAGAGCCCTGAGCCTAGGCAGGGTGGGGCTTTTATCATAGCAGAGGTTGGGGTGAGGGGATTTCCAGGGTTCAGGACCCTGATTGGCTGACATTTATCTAGGGATATAGGGAATGTTTGGAATATCAGGTATTTCTTCTTAGATGCAGGCCCTCCCTGGGTGGGGTCAGCTCATGGTTTCTCCTGGATCAGGGTGTTACCTGCCAGTAAGCCTGTCACAGAAGCTGTTTCTGGGCCTCTAAGCCTATCATGGCAGTTGTGTGGTCAAACTGTTTTGGGCCCCCTCCACAACTACACCCTACACATACACACACAAACACACACACACACGCACACACACACACACACACACACACACACACACACACACACACTCCAATCCTACTCTCCCCTTTACTTCAGACCTATCCTACAGAACTGTGAGACAGCCAATCCCTGCTGTTTCAGGACTAGACCTTGTTGAGGAAGCCCTTGCAACCAACACTGTGGTGCTTCCTAATGCTGCGCCTGACTTGATCCTTTGCCTTCATTCTCTCCAACTTTTATCCCTACTTTCCCCCAAAGGCTCTGCTCTCCAGCCCATCACTCTCTAGCCTGATCCTGGCTCCCAGGTATTCATTCTAGATCTGGCCCTAGTCCAGTCATATCTGGCCCTTTTCTTCTTTCTGTCTTTCAGTGTGTGTCTGTGTGTCTGGTCAGGGCAAAGGGTGTATGTGGCCAGGCCTGGGAGTTACACCATAGCAGATGAGCTAAGGCCCACCTACAATCAGATGTAGGGATTCTGACGCCTCCACATGGTGCAGGTGCAAATTAGTTTAGCTACTAGGAGGCATTTGCTACTTTCTATTGCTCTGGAAGCCATCTCCAGTATAGGATGATGACCAAGAACCTGGACTCTGCAATCGTTGGCTGCAGGGGATCTGGTTCTGTCTGTGTGACCTGGGACAAAGGGCCTCTTTATGCCTCCATTTCCTCATCTATAGAATAAAAACTGTAACACTGAGGAGTTAAAAGTCAAACATGTTTGTCTGGGGGTGCTATTCTTTTGGGGACCATATGTCTCAGTTTATTTAGGAGTCTACCAGTTCATACTTCTGATTGGGCTCGCTAAAGTCACCACCTCCAACCTTTCCCCTACCTCACTGTCAAAAGTGACCCATGGTTACTCTGTAAGCTAAAGTCTCTGCTCCTGTGCTGGAGTCCAGCTCTACTAGGGTTCAAGTCCCAAAGAGGAGGTGTGGACTCCACAAGGGAAGGAGACTGATGTAATCTGAGGATGAATCGGGATAGCCCATTTATTGAGAAAAGGCTACACCATCTATGCACTATAATTGCCCCAAGGATTAAATGTGAGTGGGAAGAAGGGGGCTTGAGAGTTGGGGTGGGGCTGTGAGCAGGGACTGAGGGAGCTGGCATTGACAAGTTAATTGGCCCCATAGTCATATGTTAATGGAAGGGCCACAAGTTCCTCTTGCCAGAGGTGAGGAGAATGACTCCCTTTGTAGCAAGCAGGAACTTTCTTCAAGCCCCTGAGGAAATGGAGGCTTTTGTTTAAATGTCTGACCTTGGGAAGAGGACTTTTTCAGGGGACCAAATACTCTATTATAGAATATTTCATTTTTTTATGGCTTAGTTTATCCACTCCTGAAAGGTGAAATTCTGCTGGCTCTCAAAATACCTTTCCCAGTATTTGTACATGGTCCCTGCTCATGGAGAGAAGCAGGCCTGCCTGGAGACAGCTTAGCTGAATGCTGAACATCATCCCATGGCCTGGGGAACCTATACCTTCTTCTTCCTGTTTGTCATCAGGTCTGTCTTCACATACGGCCTCTTGATGGTTTGCCTAAGGACAGCATGAGCTGCTTCCTTATCAGCTGTAAGGGGTACACCACAAAATCCATGCACAGGGGAAACTATGTAGACAGAGATAGAGCATGGTTTAATGACCAAGTTCTCAATGTTACTAATGACTCTTCAAATCTGTGCTCTTGTTGAGGCTTCTTTGGTGACACCCTCAACGTTCTAGCCTTCTCCATGGCTGGGAGTTCCTTGACCATGGTAGTGAGCCTACTGTTATTATTTTGCTAAATGGACATAGATCGAACTGCTCTCTAAGTTTGTATCTCTCTACCCGTAGGTTAGTGCAGCTCTCAAATCTGTTAGAGAACTTTCTTTGTGCAGTGGATGTTAGTCAAGGGGGCAATTCACAACTGGTCACACTGCAGAGAACAAGCATTGTGAAGTGCTGGGCTACAAATGGACAATTATGTCATAGCCACTCACCCTAGTCTTGTGGAGGGGCCCCAAAACAGCTTGACCAACAGCTGCCATGACAGGCTTAGGGGCCCAGACACAGCTTCTGTGACAGGCTTACTGGCAGGCAATACCCAGACCTAGGAAAAGCCATAAGCAGACACCACCCAGGGATCCACCCAGGGATGGAGAAGTACCTAACATTCCAAACATTCCAACCATTAGATAAGGTGGTCAGATGTCCTTGAGTCTAGCACACACCTATTTTTGTTTTACTACCCCTAGACAATTGTCAACCAATCGGGGTCCTGAATCTTGGAAATCCCCTCATCCCAATCACTGCTATGATGAAAACCCCACCCCACCTGAGCTCAGGGCTCTCTGCTCTCACTGCTGTGTTGGACAGACAGAGAGACCAAGCTCAGAGCTTGAAAACAAAGGCTCTTTGTTTTTACATGTGGGACTCCATCTCTGTGGTGGTCTTTTGGGGGTCCTTGTGATCTGGGCATAACAGTCTCAGGGACTATGGAGGGAGAAGGGATGACAAGATGTTAAAGAGCCAGAGGCCAGGGAGGACCAGAGAGGAACTGTTAGGATTCTGCCCTCACTCCAGCTACATGACTGCACATGCGTAGTTCAGGGTCTTGCATCTTACATCATCAGTGTGCGCTGGCAACTACGTATGTGTGGTCATACAATCTGTGCCTTAAAAAGGTGGACCCATATCCCACCCTCTCTCTCTTCTCTTTCTCTCTGCTCTCTCTCTGCTCGCCCCACCTTTCTCTCTCTGCCCTCTGCACATGCTCTTTCCCAGGCCTGGTTCTCCCCCAGCCCTCTTCCTCTTAATAAAACTCTCCACTGCTAAGCAACTGGTTCTGTCGTGACCGTGACCCTTCCACCAGTAACCAGCACGGCCACCAGTGCCACTTATCATCCTTTCATTGCTGCCGTGACTCGGAGAGGATTTTCCGCCTGCTCTGCGTCTGGGGCTGAACATTGTCAGAAACCTATACCGAGGACCTGCGACTGCTTTTTCATTTGCCCAGCCGCTGGACCCGCACACCACACCCACTGACCAGATTGGTGAGTTTTCCCCCTTTCAACCCCTGCTGTTTCCTGCTACTGTAGCCTGAGATATATTCCTTACACTGGACCCCTGGGGGATCCTCGTGCTGTGCTAGTACTGACTCATTCTCTCTCTTGACCAAGAGGTCAATGCTGTTGGACTCCCGGGGGGTCCTTGTGCTGTGTATGCTCCCAGTCCTTACTCCCTCCTCTCTTGACAAAGCGGGAAGTAACCCATGATGATTCATAGATCCTTCTTCAATCTTGGTGATGCCTGGGACTGGGATCTGATCCCACTTCTTTATTTTAATTTTTTGTTTTTCTCTCTTGGCACTGCAGCCATGGGACAAGGGCTTCCTTCTTGTGGTTCCATGCCTCCCTCCTCTGACAAATGTCTTAAATATCCCCAGATACCAGTAAATTTGGCTGTTTCAACCAAATTTCATGGGAATTGTCTAACTTCTGCCAGCGAACGGGCAAATGAAAAGAGTTACCTTATCCCCATGCTTTTACCTAAGCTAAGTCACTCTCCCTTTCTGACTCTCTCTCTCCCTCTCTCTCCTGACCATGTGCATTCCTAAACCTAAGGAATCACTGACTCCAAAAACCGTACCTTATCTGTTCTCCACTCTGTGCTCTGCTGTCCGCTCCCCAGTATCGGGCTCTCACCTTAACTGCTCCCACTCATTCTCAAGATGCCCCGAGAAGCACAGACAGGTCTGAAAGTGGGCTAGGATGCATGCAAATAAGTTTATGATCAGGACCCACATGGGGACCACAGTTATCAGGATGGCTCTTTAGCCAGAGATGAATCCATACCCTGTCTCCTGGCAGGTCTTCTTAAATCTGTCCTCAAGCCAGCAGACATCAAGAAAAAATTCAAGACATGGAATAAAATCTGTCTCTTGTCCCTCAGATCTCCCTGACATAAGGGCTAAAACTTAAGCATCTGGAGAGCAATGCTCCTGACCCCACAGGCAGAAGTTTCAGCTGTGGCATTTTAAGGTGTACCAGGGGAGAGATGAAAAAGCCCAAGAACAGAATTGCCAAGTGCTGGCACAAAGCCACTAGGTCCCTGTATTACGTGAGAAAAAAAAAAAAAAGGCCACGTGGGCTAGTGCATGCCCTGCCAGGCCATCAATTGAGCCTTGTTCAAAGTGTCATCTAGAAAGACATCTGGTCAGCTGACTCCACCCAGGCACCAAGGGGCATGGGAGCATCAACTAAGACCTCTAGCAGACCTAGCCTTGGCCACAGGCTGGTTCACAGGGAACCCAGAACACAGCATGGAATCGATCTATTTCTTTCTTTCTGGACACCAGAGCCACTAACCCAGTCCTGGGAGTTTTGGGGTCCCACCTCTCCTTGTTTCCTTATTGTCAGGGTAGGGAGGACAGCCTTACCCACCTCACCAGACTTAATTGTACGTTCAGGGTTACTTAATGGGAAACGATTTTCCAACTAAGATAGGAACTTTCATTTCATTGCTCCCTCCATGTGCCTCACTCCAGACCTGTAGCAGTGCTTCTCCTCCTCACACACAGGGACACAGACAGGACCCTGCTCTCTGCCTTGTCCCTAATTCCAGAAGAATGAGTTCTCACCCCACAAGCATTTCTCTTCCTGGTTCCCTCTTCTAATTAACTGCTTGGCTAATGGCTGCTTTGGACCACCACAGAACTGGAGTCCAGGGATCATCAAGTAAGAAACTGTAACAACTAAAAGGTATTTACACCCCCAGACCCAAAAGTGTCTGGGCTCTACAAAAACAGACTTTAATATAACCATCTATTACTGTTAAATGCTCTCAACAATTGATCACCTGTCTCCTGGATGCTAAACTAGTAAAGGAAACCGGTGCCTTAAAATAATCTATCTCTGATAAAGTTTATCTCAGGTTAAAAAAAAACATGTTCCAGACTCTCCGTCTCTCTCATTAACACTAACCCATACAAGCAGAGTACTAAACACTACAATGGTCACTAATTTTCTCATGGCTGCTTCTTAGCAAGTTCAAAATTTTTCCCAAGCTCCAGAAACCAGCTTAAATCCACCTGGACAGGCCGGATATACTTCAGATAAATGCCAACTCCCCTGGTCTGGGAACACTCCAAAGAAAATAAAAATAATAATGATTCTTTTTTCCTAAGCCTTTTCTGTCTCACCAGTATCCTGTCATCCAAAGAGTTCCAAACCAGAAAAGGTGGACAACTCCAAGGCAGCAGGACAGCCCACCATCCCAGGATGCCCACCCCCACTAAGAGCCAACCAACGCCCACCAAGTCAGCTGGAAGCAGTTTTAGGAGAAACACGCCCCTATTCCTATTCACTCGCTTTTTGTAATGAGCAAGAAGTCTGGGATGTTAGAATTCTGCCCTCACGCCAGCTGTGTGACTGCACATGCGCAGTTCAGGGTCTCGTGTCTTCCGTCATCAGTGTGCGCTGGTGACTACGTATGTGTGGTCACACAATCTGTGCCTTAAAAAGCCGGATGCAGCTGGGCGGTGGTGGTGCACGCCTTTAATCCCAGCACTCGGGAGGCAGAGGCAGGCGGATCTCTGTGAGTTCAAGGCCAGCCTGGGCTACCAAGTGAGTTCCAGGAAAGGCGCAAAGCTACACAGAGAAACCCTGTCTCGAAAAAC
>CABHPR010147741.1:36807-51079 GCA_902168415.1 Peromyscus melanophrys | reverse complement strand
TCCAGGAAAGGCGCAAAGCTACACAGAGAAACCCTGTCTCGAAAAACCAAAAAAAAAAAAGCCGGATGCAGACCCACCCTCTCTCTCTGCTCTGCTCCCTCCTTCTTTCTCTCTCTGCCCTCTGCATGTGCTCTTTCCCAGGCCTGGTTCTCCCCCAACCCTCTTCCTCCTCATAAAACTCTCTGCTACTAAGCAACTGGGTTCTGTCGTGACCATGACCTTTCCCCCAATAACCAGCACTGCCACCAGCACTGCTTACCATCCTTTCAGGAACAGCATCTCTGGACAGGATGGAACCACCACTCTCATGGACTCATGGCAGCTGTTGCTGCCTCCACAAGACCTGTCAAAGACCAAGCCAGTTGGGGGGTTATGAGTCTCAGCCCTAGCTATGGAGCTACTGACAGTTGATGGATTATAGAGGAGGGAGAGTCAGTTCTCTTTAAGGATGCAGCTCCTGGTAGATTGACCACACTCCACTAGATATCCCATGCCTATGAATAAATGGACTTGGTGAGTTATAAATAAAAGACAAGAAGTTTGGAGGAGATGAGGAGTATATATGGGAAGACTTGGGAGGAGATATAGTGAGGAGTGAATATAATAAAAGTACATTACATTCATATATGGAATTGTCAAAGAATTAATAAAATTATAAATTAAAAGCAACCAGATGTTAAAAAAAGATTCAGAGCACAGCCAAACAACGAGAGTGGATTTCTTGTCAGAAACTGCACAATCCAGAAGAGAAGGCAGCAATCTGTCTACAGGACAGAAGGAAGCAAGAGCCCATCCAGACTCCATACTCACAGAGCAACTTACAGAATGGAGATGAGAACTGTGTGCTTCTAAGCAACCCAGAGCAGTAGAACTCAGATTTACCAACCCAGCTGAAGCACCTGCAAATAAATTTGAAAACTATGAATATTGTGAGCTATAAAGGAGGGCAAAAGAACAATAAAGGAGACAATTCATCACTCAGGAATAGAAAAACCGAAGTTTATGTATCTAATAACAGTTTCATAATGTGTAAGGCAAAAATAGTGACTAGAAATAGAGAAATAATTACAGGGGGAGTTTCAGACTCCTTCTGTGGTAATTTACAGACTATAGACAGAGCTCAGGAAAGGTGTAGAAGTGACAAACACTGTCAACTAACTCGACATAGCAACAGGCTTTCACAGAACGTTTGTCCCCAGTGACAACAGAATATAAAAATGTCTTCAAGTGCACGAGGTAGACTATGTTACAGTCTCCATAGTTTTTGAATGTTGGTCATTTACATATTAAGTATGCATTCAGTTATGAAACTCAGACATTAATTACAGAAATACAGCTACAAATTCCCCAAATATTTTGAATCTAAATGAAACAATTATAAACAACCAACACTGTTCAAAGGGTACTGGAAATAACTTTTACACGATCAATGACTAAAACTGTGTGTATCAAAGTATATCAGATCTGCCTTCAAAAGAACTCAGGCAAAATTTATAGCAACAAACGCTCAAATTGGAACAGGTGAAACATCCAAAATAAAATGACCTGAGCTTTGTCCATACAATGCACGGAGAAGAATGAAGGAACTAAGCATGAATGAAGGCAGAGCTGTTATCAGATGAGCACAAAGGGGGCTGGAAGACAAGACGGCTCAGAGGTTAAGAGCGCCTGATCCTTTTGCAGAGGACTCAGCTTCAGTTCCCAGCAACCCCATGGCAGCCCACAAACTGTAACCCCAGCTCTAGGGGGTCTGACACCCTCTTCAAGCCTTTGTTGGCACCACAAAAGCACCCACAAGGTGGACACACATACAGACAGGCATTCACATACATATAAAATAAAAATAAATAAATCTTTTAAAAAAGATAATCAATAATCACAAATTCAATGAAACGGAAAAACTCAAGAGTGACAGGAAAAAGGCCACAAACCCAAAGTGATTTAACACCGACAAATTTTTGGTTTAATCAAGTAAAAATAAGAAAACAATAAAAATAATTGGTATCAGAAATGTGATAAAATAAAGTGACTTTCAGTGAAGGAATGCAAGGTTGGCTTAAAACTCAAGAATCAATTAATATAATTTAATTATTAACAGCACCCATTCATGCTGAAAAGAGTTTAATTTTTAAAAACTGTTCCTTTTTCTTTTTTATGTTCTATTTATGTATGTGTGCGTGTGTGTTATGGGAGTGAATGCTACATGTGTGGCCAAGGGCAGACCGGACATCAGGCCCTCTGGAGCTATAGTACAGGAGATTGTAAATTGCCAGTGTGGGCGCTGGGAACTGGACTTAGGACTTTTTGGTAATTAACCACTGAGCAATCCCTCCAGCCTTTTGAGAAAGCTTTTAAACAGTGAAATACCCATTTATGATAGAAGCTTTCAGTGAAGCATGAATAGAAAGCCAGTGGAGATCTTTTCCAAGAGCACCAGCTAGCATCACATTTTAAGGTAACACTAACTACCCAGGATGGAGAACAGAGGAATGAGCCCCTCACAACACTCACACATCATTTTCCTTTAGTAGTGTGTTGCTTTCAATCTCTCTGTAAAGGAAATAAGTAGAAAGCATTCAAATGGAAAAGAACAAGTAAAAAAAATTTTAACAGAATATATGACTGCTATATAGAATATTATGAGAAATTTAGATCTCAGAACACAAGTCCAGCATGCAAAATACACAAAGCACAATTATTTACAACCCAATACACATAAGAAAAGCAACTTAACAGAAAACAAATATGGAAAAGTTTGGTTATTACATTGATAAAATGTTACACATTGGTAAACAAGCCGAGGAAAAGATGTTTAACATGACTAATAAGGAGTGATGAAATACAAATTTCATCTGCATGTAGTAGTGGCACGGACTCCCACTGGAAACGGACAAATTTGACAAGACCCAGTGTTTGTGGGGTTCAAGATAAAAACTGGAAGGCCCATATGGAGCTCATGAGAATGCAAGATGGCCCTGGAAAATCAACGTGCTCTTAGCATTTGACAATGCAACTCTATTCTCCAGGACTTTGCTTTCCAGAGGAAGCAAATGAACCAAGGATATATGCATAAATGCTCAGAACCACCTTCTTTATATAAAAAATAATGCTACTCATCAATATAATGGATGGGAAATAATTGTAGCAGCAATTATACAACTATGCTTGTTTGCCAAGACTTGCCAGATGTGGAATATATATATATATATAATTAAAAAGTTTAATCTACTCACCTACTTCAGTCCACCTAAACCTTTTTAGTGATTTTATTATTATTATTATTTGTATCCTGGCCACAGTTTCCTCTCCATCTTCTCCTCTCAGTCCCTCCCTCCATCTCCCCTCTGTGCCCCACCCCCACAATCCACTCCTCCTCTGTTTTTATTCAGAAAAAGGCAGGCCTCCAACAGATACCGACCAAACATGGCATATTAAGTTGCAGTAAAACTAGGCACCTCCCCTCTTCTTAAGGCTGGACAAGGCAACCCAGTATGAAGAATAGGGCCCGAAAAGCCAGCAAAAGAGTCAGAAACAGCCCCCAATCCCACTGTTAGGAGTCCCACAAGAAAACCAAGCTGCACAACTGTCACATACACGCAGAGGGCCTAGGTCAGTCCCATGAAGATTCCCTGGTTGTTGGTTCAGTCTCTGTGAGTCCCTGTGAGCCCAGGTTAGTTGATTCTGTGGGTTTTCTTGTGGTGTCCTTGACCTCTCTTGCTCCTACTATCCTTCCTTTCCCTCTTCCTCAGGATTCCCCCAGCTCCACCTGATGTTTGGTTGTGAGGCTCTGCATCTGTTTCCATCAGTTGCTAGGTAAAACTTCTCTGATGACAATTGGCCTAGGCATCAGTCTATGAGTATAGCAGAATATCATTAGGCACCATTACATTAACTTATTTATTTATTTATTTATTTATTTATTTATTTATTTATTTACTTACTTACTTACTTACTTACTTATTTTATGCTAGTCCTGTTTGATTCTATGCTAGGTTTATAAACTATCTATCCTGGCATCCTGGCACACCAGGTAGTGTCAGGTGTGGGTTCCCTCTTGTGGCATGTGTCTCAGGCTGGACCATTCATTGGCTGGCCATTCCCACACTTTCTGTGCCACCTTTTACCCTAGCACATCTTGTAGGCAGGACAAAGTGTAGGTCAAAGGTTATATGGCTTGGATGGTGTCCCAGTCACTCCACTGGAATTCTTGCCTGGTTACAGGAGATGGCCAGTTAGGCTATGTATCCCCTATTGCTGGGCGTCTTACCTAGGGTCACCCTTGTGGATATTGGGAGTTTTCCATTGTACTAGGTTTCCATCTCACCCTGAAATGCCCCCATTTTCCAATTGTCTTTTGTGGTACTCTCTCCACCCCCACTGCCTGGTACTGCCTGTTCCCATCTCCACCAACCCCTGGTCCACCTGCAAAATATTTTCTATTTCTCCTTCCCAGGGAGATCCAAGGTCCCTCCTTGATTCCTCCTTGTAGCTTAGCTTCTCTGGGGCTGTGGATTGTAGCATTGTTATCCTTACTTTACAGCAAATATCCACTTACAAGTGAGTACATACCATGTTCTTCTTTCTGGGTCTGGGTTACCTCACTCAGGATGATTTTTTTTTCTAGTTCCACCCATTTGCCTGCAAATTTCATAATGTCCATTGATCCACTGTCTGCTTTAATGCCAATACCATACAGGTTTTATTAGTATAGTTCTATAGTATGCTTGAAATCAGGGATGGTGATACTATCCTCCAGCAGTTCTTTTATTGTTCAGGATTGTTTTAGCTATCCTGAGTTTTTAAAAAATTTTTCCATATAAATTTGAATATTTTTCTTTCAAGGTCTGTAAAGAATTGTATTGGGATTTTGATGAGGGTTGCATTGGGTCTGTAGATTGTTTTTGCTAAGATGACAATTTTTACTATGTTAATCCTACTGATCCATGAGCATGGGAGATACTTCCATCTTCTGATATCTTTACCAATTCCTTTCTTTAAAAACTTGAAGTTCTTGTCATTACAGGTCTTTCACTTGCTTGGTTAGAGTTACACCTAGATATTTTATATTACTAGTGACTATTGTGAAAGGTGATGTTTCTCTGATTTCTTTCTCAGCCCATTTATCGTTTTTATATAGGAGGACTACTGATTTTTTTTAAATAAATCATGTATTCAGTCACTTTGCTGAAGGTGTTTATCAGCTGTAGGAGTTTCCTGATAGAATTTTTGGGGTCACTTATGTATACTATCTTGTCATCTGCAAAATAGCAAAAGTTTGACTTCTTTTCCAATTTGTATCCCCTTGATTTCCTTTAGTTGTCTTCTTGCTTTAGTTAGAACTTCAAGTACTATGTTGAATAGTTACGGAGAGAGTGGACAGCCTTATCTTGTTCCTAATTTTAATGTAATTGATTAAGTTTCTCTCCATTTAATTTGGTGTTGGCTATGAGCTTGCTGTACATTGCCTTTATTATGTTTAGGTATGTTCCTTATATCCTTGATCTCTCCAAGACTTATCATGAAGGAGTGTTGGATTTTGTCAAAGGCTTTTTCAGCATCTAATGAGATGATCATGTGGTTTTATTTTCCTTTCAGTTTGTTTATATGGTGGATTATATGGACAGATATTTGTATGTTGAACCATCTCTGCATCTCTGGGACGAAGCCTACTTGATCATAGTGGATGATCTTTAAGACATGGATTCAGTTTGCAAATATATTATTGAGTATTTTTGCATCAATATTCATGAGGGAGACTGGTCTGTAGTTCTCTTTTGTTGTTGAGCTCTTATGTGGTTTGGTTATCAGGATTACTGCAGCCTCATAAAAGTTTGACCTAATGATTCTTGGGATTTCCTTGGTGTCTGTTGTTATGCCCCACTTTTCATTTCTGATTTTGTTAATTTGGAAATTCTCTCTGTGTCTTTTAGTTAGTTTGGAAAGGGTTTGTCTATCTTGTTGATTTAAAAAAAAAAAACAAAAACAACCAACTCTTTGTTTCATTGATTCTTTGTATTGTTCTCTTTGTTTCTATTTTATTGATTTCAGCCCTCAGTTTGATTATTTCCTGCCATCTACTCCTCTTGGGTGCATTTGCTTCTTTTTTGTTCTGGAGCTTTCAGGTGTGCCATAAGTTGCTAGTGTGAGATCTCTCCAAATTCTTTATGCAGGCACTTAGTGCTATGAGCTTTCTTCTTAGCACTTTCATCATATCTCATAAGTTTGTTGTCCATTCATCTTCACTGAAGTCTAGAAAGTCTTACATTTCTTTTTTTTAATTCTTACTTGTTCCAGTGATAAGTCAGTAGAGAGCTGTTCAGGTTCCATGAGTTTGTAGGCTTTCTGTAGTTTCTGCTGTTGTTGAATCCAGCTTTAATCCATGGTGGTTCGACAAGATACAGGGAATTATGTCAATTTTCTTGTATCTGTTGAAACTTGCTTTGTGACCAAGTCTGTGGTCTATTTTGGAGAATATTTTGTGAGGTCCTGAGAAGGTATATTCCTTTGTGTTTGGGTAAAATGTTGTGTAGATATCTGTTAGGTTCATTTGCTTCATAACAGTCTTTTAGCTCCATTATTTCTCTGTTTAGTTTCTGTCTGGATGACCTGTCCATTGGTGAGAGTGGGGTACTGAAGTCTCCTACTATCAGTGTGTGAGGGTCTATGTGTGATTCAATATAGTAATGCTTCTTTTACAAATTTGGATGTCCTTGCATTTGGCGCATAGATATTGAGATTTAAAATGTCATCTTTTTCATGGATTTTTTCCTTTGATTAGTATGAAGTATCCTTCCTCATCTCTTTTGATTAATTTTGGTTTGAAGTCTATTTTGTTTAGATATTAGTATAGCTATATCAGCTTGCTTCTTGGGTGGGGGGCATTTGCTTGGAAAATCTTTTTACATCCTTTACTCTGAGGTAACGTCTAGCTTTCAAATTGAGATGTGTATGCAGCAGAATGATGGATCCTGTTTTCACATCCATTCTGTTAGTCTGTGTCTTTTTATTGGGGAATTGAGTCCATTGATATTGAGACATATCAATGACCAATGATTGTTAATTCCTGTTGTTTTGTTGTTGATTGTGGTGGTGGTGGTGGTGGTGGTGGTGGTGTGTGTGTGTGTGTTCCTTCTTTAGGGTATGCTGATGTGAGATTATTAATTTCCTGTATTTTCATGGGTGTAGTTAACCTCCTTGAGTTAGAGTTTTCCTTCTAGTACCTTCTATAGGGCTTGATTTGTGGATAGATATTGTTTAAATTTGACTTTGTCATGAACTGTCTTGTATTCTCTGTCTATGGTGATTGAATGTTTTGCTGGGTATAGAAGTCTAGGCTGGCATCCATGGTCTATTAGAGTCTGCAGCACATCTGTCCATGCCCTTCAGTTTTTAGTCTCCAGTGAGAAGTCAGGTGTGATTCTATTAGGTCTGCCTTTATATGTTACTTGGCCTTTTCCCTTACCACTATTAATATTCTTTCTTTGTTCTGTGTGTTTAGTGTTTTGATAATTATGAGACCAGGAGACTTTCTTTTCTGGTCTATTTTCGGGTCTATTTGGTGTTCTGTAAGTGTCTTGTATCTTCATAGGCATGTCCTTCTTTCTCAGTTAGGAAAGTTTTATTGTACGACTTTGTTAAAAATATTTTCTGTGCCTTTTAGCTGGGATTCTTCTCCTTCTATTCTTATTATTCTTAGATTTGGTCTTTTCATAGCATTCCAGACTTTCTGGATATTTTGTGTTAGGAACTCTTTGGATTTACATCTTCTTTGACAGAGTATTTCTTCTATCATGTCTTCAGCACTTGAGAACCTCTCTTCCATCTCCTGTATTCTGTTGGTGATACTTGCATCTGTAGTTCCTGTTCACGTACCGAGACTTTCCATTTCCAGGATTTCCCCAGTTTGTGTTTTCTTTAATGCTTCTATTTCCATTCTTAGATCTCAAACAGTTTTATTCGTTTCCTTCAACTGTTTTCTCCCCTTGGCTTTCTTGATGTTCTTTAAGGGCTTTCTTGATTTCCTCCAATTTTTTGATTGTCTTTTTCTTTAAGGAACTTATTCATTTCCTCTTTACCTCAATCATCTTCATAAAGTTGGCTTTAAGGTCATTTTCTTGTGTTCCAGCTGTGTTGGAACACTCAGGGCTTGCTGTAGTAGAATGGCTGGGCTCTGGTGGTGACACATTGACTGTGTTCTTACACTGATGTTTAGGTATTTGGGTTTGGAGTGATTATAGGTCTAGGTGACAATTACTGGGTTTGTCCTCATTGGATGAGTATTTTCTTCCTTGATTTTTGTTTCCACTCTGGTCTTCTGGCTGGAGTGGACTGTGGTTGAGTAGACAGTCTCTGCTCAAGTTGGGGGCTAGACTACTGATGGCCTGGATGGCCTATGGTCCAGCAGGAAGTTTCTTCCCAAATTGGGGCCTAGAGTACTGGTGATGTGCGTAGCCTCTGATCTGGCCAGTGGTCCTCTGGGATTCAGGATACTTGCTGGCTTCTGGTGGGGTGGTAGATTTCTGCCTGGTTTTCAGAGAGCTGGCCTGGTATTTGGGATTCAGGATGCTGGTCTTGCCTCTGGTGGAGTAGGAGGCTTCTGCCAGATGTGTAGTCCAGGATATGGTGATGAGGAGAGAAGAGGTGCTTGGGATTATGCTGGGTGGGTGCAGGCGGGGTGGGGTACAGTCTTACCTGGCGTTCAGGGCTTTGACCTGGCCTCTGGTGGTGTAGAAGGTCTCTGCCAGAGGTGTGGGCTGGGATATGCTAATAAGGAAAGGAGGAGTGGTAGGGGTTATGCTGGGCAGTCGTGGTCAGGACAGAGGGTGTTTGGTTTACCTCAGTTTCCAGGGAGCTGGCCTGGCCTATGGTGGGGTAGGGGACCTCTGTCAGAGATATGGGTAGGGATAAAGTGACAAGGAGAGGAGAGGTTGTTGGGGTTATACGGGGTGAGCGTGAGCCAGGTGGGGGGCAGCCTTACCTGGGGTTCAGGATGCTGGCCTCCTCCCAAGCCTTTTAAAGAAGCTATTGGTGGAAAGTAGTGACCACAGACCTTATATGCCCTGCAAAATCCATTTCCTATAGGAACAATACCTAAGTCTGTACAGCCCTCTGAGACATAATTTATTAGATAAATATGACTATTGATTGCTGACTAGGGAAAAGGGGGATGAGTGAATAAATTAGAGAATAATGAAGGTGAGAATCCAGAGCCCCAAAGATGGAGGGTGGGCGAAATGACCAAATGAACCCCACAATCTCTGCGATCCTTAATCGTCTATTATTTTGTCATTTGATGGAGCTGAATATGCAGCCTCAGAGGCTCTTTAATTATTAACTTTGGGAGTGAAATTTGCTTCCACAGATATATTAATAAATTCCTCATGCTAATTATGCCAAAATTAACAGAGATTAAAAAATAGAAACATTAACTCTCTGTGACCACAACAATCGGGAGAACTTATGAAGAGACCGTCCTTCAAAGCATGAGCCTAGCACACAGCCGACTGTGACTGCAGCATCCACACAGATTAAAAAGCCGGCAAAATGAACGGGAATGATGTGACAATTTTTTATGCAAGTATAATTTTATTCCAGATAGGCAACAATTCCTTCTGAAAATGAAATGACTTCAAAAATCTAGCAAAGGAGCCAATAATGACTACAGAGCTTCTCATATTTCTTTTAAGAAATTAAATTAAATCGTTTTTCATTTTGATGGAGAGAGTGAAAATGGAAAATGCCCGGAAAACACAAATGTTTTGGGGTTTTGGAAACAGGAAGCAAGGACTCTCCGCTCTTCCACCCCGATTGACTCCCCAGGTGCAGCTCTGTCATGGCAGAAGATATGAAAGCTTTTATGACTGTTATAAACCCATGAATTCCAGGGCTGGTGACAAGGGAATAAACTGCCTTTAACGATGGTGACAGGAACAGTGACTTGAGATAGTATATGCCAGGCTGCATAAAATAGATCATAATATTGTCAATTAGATATTAGAACGGAAGCCTCCACGTTTGTAAATATTAATGGAAATGGCAGGCTTCATGAACAAATGCGTGGTGGCTGCTGCGCAAATCAACTTAGAACCAATCTTAGGGTCTGAAGACCAGATTAGCATGATGAATCGGAACCGCTTCCACTTTCCTCCTGGTGCTCGGGGTAGGGAGTATGCGCAGGGCAGAGGGGCGAGGCTCACCCTCAGTTTGTGCAGGACCAGCTATAGCGCTTCGCCGGGCCTGCTGCTCCAGCCTGGCATAGAGCATTCTACAGAATGTGCTTGGCAGTCTGCAGGGGGGGTACGGAGACATCATTTATCAAATCTTAATTGAAATATATGAGTGATTCTTTTGGAGAAAAGTATATTTTTTTAAAAACTATATACCATGGCTGGAGAGGTGGGGCAGGGAAATGGAAGAGTGACAGCAGATGGCACTGGGGGAAAAAAATCAGGATTTCTGAGGGCATGCAGCGCTGTCTTGCTCCATTACCTCCTATGATGAGCAAGAGTGTTTTAGGGGCTGTTTTTTCTGCAGCAGGTCAATGTTTTCTGTAAAGAGAAGCAACAGGAAGAGGCCAATGGTTTTGTGCTGTGCAAGAAAACTATGGACGCCTGATAAAGAGAAAGACACGGAGAATGATATTCCTTAGGGATTCTCCTCCCCATAGCTTTTCTTTGTACCTGAAAAACATTATTTCAAGGGCAAATAATTGTCTTTTTGTGGCATGAGACTAGACCAGCATGGTACTTTGAATGGCAGGATGGAGGTGAAAATTTAACTTATTTTCCTCTTATAGTTATTTTTTTTCTAAGTGCATTTGGCTCTACCAACCATTATCCAATGCTTATCAGATTTATTTGGGACACAAGCCATTTGTGATATTTAATCACAAGGACGTAGAGGCACTGCCACTGAAGAAAAGCCAGCAAGTGAATGGGCCTATGAAGAAGCTCAACCCAGAAGTGCAGTTCCAGAAAAGATTCAAGATGTAGAAATTAGACTCGTGTAATAAACAGAGGAAGCAGAAACAGTAGAAATAGAAAAGCTGACTTACACATGCTCTAAGTGCATTTCTCTGAGATAGGCTCTGAAGGCCTCAATATCACCAGCTGGCTTTGATATGGTGAGAAACAGGTATTATGGTAATGGCATTTATCTTCAAAATGCATCTTTTCACTGAGGCTCTCAAAATGCCTTGTGTCACACTGACAATAAGATGTTCCCAACAACAGCAACTGTTAAGTATTTGAACAAATTGCCTGGAGGAAGCTTGAGGTATGGGTTTTAAAGATCTTCAACACAGGGTGGCATATTATTTCTTAAATTGTTGGGATCCAGTGGTTTTTAAGCTATTGGAGGGCTTACTAAAAACCTGGATTTCCACGTCCACATCAGAGTTTCTGATTCTGTAAGTGCAGCCATTAGGGATGACTAGAAACCTTACATTTCTAGAAAGTTCTAAGAAAGGTTGATATGATAGATCCAGGGACTGCATTGAAAATTGTGTATTGAGATCCAACTGTTCACACTGTCTCAGGAAGACACTACTTTCATCCTTATTACTCTGGAGCAAAACTGAAGGTGAGACCTTTAGATTGTCACCCAAGTCACTCAGCAAGGAGAGTCAGCAGGCGCACTCACACACAACTCGTTAGGAATTGAGTCTTTCATTTCACATTAAATTGTACTGATGTCTTAGTTACTACTGTTCTATTGCTGTGAGGAGACACCATTACCAAGGCAACTTATAAAGGAAAGCATTTAATTGGGGGTTTGCTATAGTTTCAGAGGGCAAGTCCATGACCACCATGGCAGGGAGCATGGCAGCAGGCAGGCAGGCATGGTGCTGGAGCAGTAACTGAGAGCTCACATCTGATCCACAAGCAGATGACAGGCAGCAAGAGACTGAGAATGGTGTGGGCTTCTGAAATGCCAAAGCCTACCCTCAGTGACACACCTCCTCCAACAAGGCCATACCTCTTAATCCTTCCTAAACTGTTCTACCAACTAGTGACCAAGCATAAATACAGGAATGAGGCTTATGGGAAACCATTCTCACTCAAACCACTGTAGCCGATTAGGAGCAGGGATGTGACAAATCTATAACAAATAGTGCCACATTACCGACCACAGAAAATCCGGGGGGGGGGGGGGTGCACAAGCACACAACTTGAAAGTAGGTTGTTTCCTACTGGTGCTGCAGAAGGAAAGCCATGTTTTTCTAGATGATGCAGGGACCCGAATATCGGATATCTACCAGCCTCCTTTCTGAGCTTCTCCTAACTCTTGGCATGATCAGAAATAAAAATGTCTGGAGACAACACAATGGTCAGATGATGAATGTTTCCTAAGAGATAGCAGGGATGACTCACCCAGCCTGTTCCTGCATTTGCTCGGTTGACCCCTTAGACTGCTTGCTCTTCTCTCCTGATTTCATCTGCTCTTCATCTCCTGTCCAGTTAGTAAATTGTGTGCCCTGTGCATATGTCGGGTTTGTTTCTGTTCTGAAAACTGGACACGATCCAGGTGTCCCCAGATACTGGACACTGACTTTATTCCACTGGGTTAGAAAAACTCTTTTTTTCTCTTTCAGAATGGTCTCCCTACAAAGAAATGTTCCTATCAGTTTCTTGGACTGAATGAAATATTCTCTTTATCATCACACAGGGAACTTAAACATAATCCATAGTAGCTCAAATGGAAGATTTAAACACCCCAGATCTTTGCTGCCTCGTGAGGTTCCTGAGTACATAAAAAGCATTCAAATTGAGTTGTACCAGAAGTGTAAAATATATTTGAATTTTGAAACTTTCATATGACAGAAAGAATATAAAGTATTTCATTAATAATTTTATATTGATTACTTTGAAATGATAACATCTGAGATATACTGGGTTAAGTGAGTTATCTATTGCAATAAATTTGATTACTTTCTATTTTTATTGCACTTACAAGTGAATTTAACAGCATGCACACACATGCTAGTTTTGCATTTCTTTAGACAGCTCTGCTGTAAATCCTAAGAACTAAACAAATGGACATGAGGTGGACAAGTGACGCTGGCTTTTTAAAAAAGTCAGTGGATTAAGAAGTCATTTTCACTTGCAGAAGAAGCAGAGAAAACTCTACTATAAACTTATCTTCTTATGGCAAATGTCAAAAGCTGTGGTCCTCAGCTCTTGCTTACCAGGAGATGCAACACCGGCACCATCAGACGAGACTACGCACCAAGCATAATTCTTCCTTCTTTATTTGATACAGCTCTCATATTGTGATATTGCATAGCATTTTGCAGAATTTGATGAATGAATGTAAATTATCTACTTAACTTACAAGCACTGTGGTGGAAAGATTTGTGTTTTGCAATTCACTTCCCTTCACTGTACGGTGCCTTATGCACAGGGATCAGTCAGTATTTGCTGAAGGAGAGCACCTTGGAGCAAGACACAGGAGAGTGATGAAGGGCCACAGCATCTGGGAATATTTTGTTTGGCAAGACACAAACACAACACAGTGAACACTTGGTCATACCATCATTCAAGTGGTATCTTATTTAATTATTAAATGTGAAATTTAGTCCGACATTTAATGTCTGGAGTACATCCTCCAGGTCGCAATTTGCATAGTAAGAAATGAATCTAAGGTATACATGTTCATGAAGCAGTTGAACAGCTGCAGGAGAGAACCGAATCTTAAGACTATCTGAGAGTCCCTCAGCTACAGAGAAAGAAAACTTGGGCACTTTGGAATTTAAGGGGCACCCACAAACCAGCAGAGGCCAGTCAGCCCAGGCTAAACGGAATGTTTTCCTAAACACTTACAACAGCTTACACCTTTTCTCTCATTTTCTCTTCATTCTGTCTAAGCTTACAGAATAATCCTTACTCAGATTCAGAGGAAAATGGATTAAATGAAGTACAATTTTGTTCAACAAATGCTGATTAAACAGACATTTTTTAAAAACAAAATAAAGAAAAATACAGCTGCTGACCCTGTAACAGGTCAGACGTGTACTTCTGTCACCAGCAAACACTGGGCAAAAGCGAGGTGCTTGCTTTGAGGGGATGTTTTCTTGTATCTGAGTAAAAGCAGGGCATAATCATGAGACAAATAAAGGCCTTATTGTGTTTGCTGTTCCCCTACTGCTCAGTTAAAAAGCATAGATTCAATATGAAAGTGGACATCATAATTCAGTAAAATTTAGATTTTTCTTTTTAAATATTTTAGTGTGTGTGTGTGTGTGTGTGTGTGTGTGTGTGTGTGTGTGTGTGTG
>CABHPR010147741.1:19367-36797 GCA_902168415.1 Peromyscus melanophrys | reverse complement strand
GTGTGTGTGTGTGTGTGTGTGTGTGTGTGTGTGTGTGTGTGTGTGTGTTACATGCATGTGTGTGTCCAGGCATGCAGGTGTAGAGACCAGAAGTTGATGTCAGGTACCTTTTGTCAGCTGTTTTTCTTATTTTTATCATCATCATCATCATCATCATCATCACCACCACCACCACCACCATTTTTGTTTAAACATAGGGTCTCTCACTAAACCTGAAGCTTACTAATTAGCTAGTGAGTACTCAGGACCCTCTTATCTCTTTCCACACCCCCAGTGCTAGGGTTACAGATATCCATAGTCATGCTTCGCTTTTTTGTGGGTGCTGGGGATCCAAACTCAGGTCTTCATGCCTGTGTAGTGAGAGCTTTTCCCATGGAGCCCCCTCAGTTCAGCACTCAGATCATAGTGTGGACCTGGAGATCTAACTATGATACAATATATTATCTTAGAAATACTGGGAGTCAGGTCAGTGTCTCCAAACTACAGCATTTGGTACTGTAATTAAATGAAACAGTCATCACAACACCAAATCACCTCAAGGTCTTTGAAGCATGTGAACCCCAGGATCTAGCATTCAGGCTGCTGCCTAAGAATCCACGATTATGACTGTCATACAACACAGCTTTTCACAACTGTCTCTTAATGATTTTCTTGCACAAAACCAGGGAAACTGGATCAATAAACAAGATTTGGAGACTATAAGAATATATCAGGGGTTTTATTGTTAGCGCCATGAAACTGTTCTGAATGACATTATTATTGGTGGGCACAAATCATTAGATATTTGGAAATCCTTACAGTTTTAATCTATAAGGATAAATGTGATAGTTTGTTCACGGATTATAGCAAACATGTCATATGGAAATGAGACAGGAATGGAGATGAGATTGTGGTTATGGCAGAGAGGGGACTGTGGGAGCTCTGTACATTTATCTCAAATTCACTGTGAACCTAACTAGTTGAATCTATTAATTAAATTAATATATACAAGCATATTTCTAATACTATTTGCATTTTATTTTATATACAGGCATACATATATCCAAACCTACACTCACATCAAGTTAGAAACGATTTCCTATTTGATGAGAGGTTCCTGAATTAAGAAGAGTGCTGAGAAATAAGTAATATAGTATTGGTAGCTCAACAATCCACCAAAAGAAGAGAAGCAACAAATCCTGCTTTTCAGACTCATGGACTAAAAAGGTAATCCTGGGGCTGGAGAGATGGCTTAGTGTTCAAGAGTACACACAGTCCATGTAGAGGACACAAGTTTCTTTCCAGCGCTTACACTAGGGCAGCTCACTGTCGCTTGTGTGCTCATTCCCTCCCCCACACAATACACTTAATTAATTAATTAATTAAAATAAGCTCTCTAAAATGACTCTGAGATACCATCTTACACCCGTCAGAATGGCTAAGATCAAAAACACTGAAGACAGCTTATGTTGGAGAGGTTGTGGAACAAGGGGAACTGTGGTGGTATTGTGTTCCCCAAAATATTGTGTATGCTAATAAACTTATCTTGGGTCAGAGAACAGGACAGCCACAATATGAAACAGAGGTTAGGCAGTGGTAGCACACGCCTTTAATCCTAGCATTCCAGAGACAGAAATTCCTCTGGATCTCTGTGAGTTCAAGGCCACATTGGAACCGGCCACACAGGTGACCCACGCCTTTAATCCCAGAAAGCCAGCCTTTAATCCCAGGGAGTGGTGGTAGAAAGCAGAAAGGTATATAAGGCGTGAGGACCAGAAACTGGAGAAGCATTTGGCCTGGGTAGGCATTTGGCCTGGAGAAGCATTGGGCTGGTTAAGCATTCAGGCTTCTAGCAGCAGTTCAGCTGAGAGCCATTCGGATATGAGGACACAGAGGCTTCCAGTCTGAGGAAGCAAGACCAGCTGAGGATCCAGCGAGGTGAGATAGCTGTGGCTTGTTCTGTTTCTCTGACCATCCAGCATTTCACCCCAATAACTGGCTCAGGTTTGATTTTGTTAATAAGACTCTTTAAGATTCATGCTATATCTGGCGCCCAACGTTATTGGTACAAATTCTTGAAAAGACCCGAGCTACACTCAGCCGGTAGTGGTGGCGCACGCCAGTAGGATTTGCTGAAGGAGGCAGAGGCAGGAGGATCCCGAGTTTGGGGCCGGCCTAGGAGGCCACGCCTAACAGTGACTTTGAAATCTTCAAAAAGATGACAGGACTCCACAAAGATGATTCCACATGGACTATGGTAAAGCTATTAAGCTGATTAACACCAAGGAAAGATTGACTTTGGAGTACAAATTGTTTAGGACAATTTCGAGATGACTAGCTGAGATGATCCAGCCTGACAGACTACTCGAACAAGGACTTGTGACAAGCCCTGAAATTTCCTATTATGCAAAGACTGGACAAATGATACAGGACTTGACAATTAACCCATAAATTTTCTTTTCAAGATTCCCTAAAGATATCTTCACCCGTAGAAAGCTGAACACCCTAACTGTCATGATAGAACTTTTATCCAGTGACTGATGGAAGCAGATGCAGAGATCCACGGCCAAGCTCCAGGTGGAGCTCTGGGAGTCCAATCGGCAAGAGAGAGGAGGGATGATATGAGCAAGAGATATCGAGACCATGATTGGAAAAAGCACAGGGACAAATAGCCAAACTAGTGGAAACACATGAACTGTGAACCAATAATTAAGGAGCCTCCATGGAACTGGACTAGGCTCTCTGGATAAGTGAGACAGTTGATGAGCTTGAACTGTTTAGGAAGCCCCCAGGTAGTGGGACCAGGACCTGTCCTTGGTGCATGAGCCAGCGTTTTGGAACCTAGAGCCTATGCTGAGACACTTTACTCAGCCTTGGTGTAGGGAGGAGGGCATTGGACCTGCCTCAACTGAATCTACCAGGCTGGGCTGACTCCCCAGGGGAGACCTTGCCTTGGAAGAGGTGGGAATGGGGGGTGGATTGCAGGGGAAGCCTGGGGGTTGGGAGGAGGGAGGACAGGGGAATCCACGGCTGATATGTAAAACAACTAGAAAATCTCTTATATAAAATTAAAAAATTTAAAAAAATGTTCCAAATACCTCAGTGCTTGATAGACATACTTTGTCACTAAGGTCTATCCTCAGCCCTAAAAAGTAATCTTAAAGAAGAATAAAGAAGCCGGGCATGATGGTGCCATCTTTAATCCCAGCACTCAAGGGGCAGAGGCAGGTGGATCTCTGTGAGTTTGAGATCAGCCTGGTCTACAGAGTGAGTTCCAGGACAGCCAGGGCTACACAGAGAAACTGTGTCTCGAAAGAGGAAAAAAAAACCCCACCACAACAAGCACTGCCTCCAAATAAAGAGAAAAGAAAACAAGAGAGAGAGAGAGAAAGAAGGTGGAGGAGGAAAAGAGGGGAAAAGGAGGAAGAAGATGAAGATGAAGAGCAAGAGGACAAGGATGAGTAGAAACAGGAGGAGAAGGAGGAGAGGAAAGGAAGAGAAAGAGGAGAAGAGGTTCAAAGATGCGGGAAGAAAGCAAGCCCTGTTGAAATAATTGTCACAGGCATGATCATTCTGGGATCTGCCCAGCTCTTGGGCAGTTGGCAGATGGGGTCCTGGAATCAAGTTGGCCATAGCAGGCAGTGATGCTGGAGTCCAGGATGACAGAGTCAATCCTGACCTGGCCACTCAGAACGTAGCCTCAGACAAGTTGAACATGATATAATAAACATACCCTACAAATCAGTCAGAGAAATGGGCATCTAGAATTCTACTTACACTTAGGGAAAAGCAGACTAAGTATTCAAAAGAATCAAACCATAACATTCATAAAAGTAGCAATGAGGAATGAGTCCCAGACAGCAGCCAACAGCAGATATGTAAGTCCATTATTCCAAAGAAATGGACTTAAATAGATGTTTATACTGTAATGCTGGGGTGTGTGTGTGTGTGTGTACATACATGTGTGAATACAGATGTTTGTGCCCATGAGTGTGCATACAGAGGCCAGAGGAGGAGAATACTGGGATGCATATTCTATTTCTCTCTATTTTAGTTTTGATAGGGGGTCTCTCACTAAGCCAGAAGCTCATCATTTTGGCTGAGTTGACCAGTGAGATGCCAGGATCCACCTCTCTTTGCTCCCCATTACACATATGGCCACACCTAGATGTTCCATGAGTGCTGGGTACTTGAACTGAGGACCTCTTGCTTTCATAGTAAGGTTTTTTACCTCTTGAGCTGTCTTCTCAGCCCCAGATGCTAATTCTTAAAACTGGCTGCCAGGGAGGGATTTTTTTCCCATTTTCTCTCTTCACTAATAAGATGATCTCAGGTAAAGAAAGTTTTAGTTTGGGTGTCAAGAAAAAATTCCTGACTGGATTACAGAGTGACCTCTCCAGGGAAAGGGGTGAGCAGCATCCATACTGCTCTGGGAATAGGTTTGTTAGTTAAATTGTACTCTTTTTCTTAGGTAACTAGCTGGCATTTCGGTAACAAAGCCAAATAATTCAGATAGGAAGAGTGCTTCTTACAATCATTTTTTAAAGGCTCTGCCAGCATTAGTGAAGTAGAAATAAATGTACTTACTATTTTATTCTATGGGATAAAGCCTGTCAGGGTTTTACAGTATGAATCTCTCCCTCAATACCCTTGGATTACATTTTAAATAATCATTGATATCCATAGAAAAGAATCCTCAGGAGTGCCAAGAAAAGAGCATGTGAGGGTTGACTAAAAATAACGAAGAGAGATTGTGTCCACTGTTTGTTCAGAGTGGCTTTTAGGATCTTATCCATCCCTTAGACTTCAGATAATAACCTTGCTAATAATAAACCGTATTAAGGCCAACAACAAACCAAATGACTTAATTCTCATGGAAGCAGAAAGTGGGAAGCAGCCATTAAAGTAAAAGAAGGCTTGCAGAGAATCAATAAATTAAGAAGTGAAGACTGTGACATTATTACCCTGTAAATACTCCTTAGTGAATCTTCCAGGATCTTTTCAAATGGAGAAATAGAAAACTAATGGCATCCTATCCAATATTAGTGCAGAATGGATGTTATAAACACAAGGTATCATAGCTCTCAGGGCCTGCAGTACATCATAGTGTGTTCTTGTTCCCCGATATTTTAAATAGAATTATAAATGTCATCAAGGACCCTCTTGAAAGGCAAAAGAAGGTGGAGAGATGTGTCCAGATGAACCGCACAATTTGAATGTTGTATGGGGAAGACTGTCCCCATTGAGAACTCATTTGCCTCCATGTAAATTGAAGTCTTCAGCTTGAGAAGGGGCATTTTGCATCCTCACTGCCCCACTCGTCTCTTGTCTGCAGCTCCAGCCACTGGAATCTCTGAGTATAAATGGCTTAGCACACTCTAGGAATAGTCCTTTCTTAGACAAGAAGATGGCCAGCTTGCTCTTGTCATTTGAAGTGGACATGCCCCTTTCAAAGATACAACCTAGCTTGGGTTCTCATTTATTTACACCCACGTGCTAGATTCATGTCTATGGGGAGCTGAAACCCTATGTGTATTAAGACCAGCTGAAAAGAAATGTTGAGATCTATATTGACTACTGGAATTCAAAGGGCAGAAACCCGGGAAGAACCAAGAAAAATGGATGCTGTTTCTTCTTGCTTCTTACTGCTGAGTTCGCATCCCATGACAAGGAAAACATTAGCTGCTTGCCAGTTTGTGCTTGCACACTCACTCAGCCATTGGTAACTATTGGTTGGGAATTTAGACACAGCCAAAAGCAAAACAGAGGTTGCTGTTTGGTGTAGACAAATTTCTAAACAGCCTTATTAAATAAGAAACACAGAGCCAAATACAGAGGTGCAAGCTGTAGAGATCAGAGCAATAGCTGCCAAGTAACCTTAGCTCACCACATCGCCATAGCTTTCCAAGAGAGCCTCTTCCTGTCCAACCTGTGCCTTTATTGCCTTCCTGTTCTGCCTTCTCATTGGCTCTAAGCCCAGCCACATCACTTCCTCATCACTGCCTGTCTATACAGACCTTCAGGTCTCTATGGTTGGTACTGGGATTAAAGGTGTGTGTCACCACGCTTGGCTGTGTCCTTGAACACACAGAGACTCTGCCTGCCATGTGATCGGATTAAGGGCATGTGCTACCACCACCTGACTTCTGTTTATTGCTGACTATGACCTCTGATATCCAGGCAAACTTTATTTATTAACATACAAATAAAATATCACATTTCAGCACAAATAAAATATCACCACAGTTTGGAGACATAAATTCCAACTCCACTATCCCTTGGATCCCAGATCCACTAAGTGCTACAAATGAGACATGGCTGGCACTCAGCTTTCTTAGGAAGAAAATGGGAGAACATTCTTTTGTAAGTATGTTGAACACATGCATATCCAATTCCTGAGCCCATGTAAGTATTCCCTCAATGTTTTCTCTGCAAATCTTCACAGTCACACTTATGAAACATGTTGTCATTTGCAGTACTCTACTGTTTAAATTCCAGAATCATCTATCTAGTCACTATGTAAATACAAGAAGTGCATGTGTATGTATGAATTTCTGCAAAGAACTCGAGGCTGATACCTCTATCATATTTAAGGGAAAACACAAAGGGAGCCTTGGGTGACAGAAGAGGGTGTCAGCACCTTTACAGGCTCACTGTGAGGACAAAGCTCTCCACCAGTGTGCTGTCTGGCTGCTTGTCTATCGACAACCCAACAACTTCAGAAGAAGAACATAAAAGAGACATGCTCCATGAATGTGTCAGAAATCACCTTTATAGCTTTTCTATATTCACTGAGAAAATCCCAACAAGACAGAGATGAGAGTCAATAAAAAGAAAAGGTAGCCATGACATTAGAAATCACAATTAAATAAATATCTAAATCTATACTATTGCATTCTATACACAGTAATGTTATAATAGCCCACATTGAGAAACATAAAAGCGCTTATGGGGCTTCCTTATAGATGATTCCTTAGCCTATATTAACTGAGTTAAATTAACACCTCCAGGATGCTACTGGACTTTGGACCAGAAATGTCCAATTGTAACTTTGAAGAATGCCTTTTCTCTTAATAATACAGGGGAAATATCTGAAGCCTTTATCTGATCAACTCTAAATCCAGTCATCTTGTTAGACAGAGAAGTGCATGATCAGAAAGACAGCAAGATCAGCAAAATTGTCCTTCATACTCTGAAGTGTAGCTGGGAAGACAATTAAATCAAAACATGGACACATTGTCCAGTTTGCATTGGGCATCCAGGGAAGAACACTGAAGGAAATGCCAAGTTGAAGCCTGAAGACAAGACAGGCCTCTTAAAACTAAAGCCCAAGAGAACGAGAGAGAGAGAGAGAGAGAGAGAGAGAGAGAGAGAGAGAGAGAGAGAGAGAGAGAGAGAGAGAGGGATGGAAGACAGGAAATCAAGGGGGTGAATTGTGCAAAGAAGAAAACAACCATGTTTGCACTATGGTGTGATAAGTCTGGGCTGGTTTGTGGAAAACTGAAGGGGGAAAGTTGAGGCAAAAGGCCTGTTGGGTCACTGGGAGAGAGAGGTTGTAAAGGCGAGGGGCGAGGAAGAGATATGAGAGCTCTACAAGGTGGAATCAGGTGAAAACAGACCTTGTTGACTGTCTAAATATGGTAGACAGGAAGGGCGATTTCAAGGCTTTTCATGTCATTGAACACATGAAAAGAGGCAGACAGAGGACAAGACTATCTGGAACTAGGTATGGTAATAATGTGCATATATTGCATGTAAGACACTAGAAGAGAATAGTAAGCCTACCCTCAAAATTGCAAGGGATTCTCAAAAGTCCATTATACAGCCCTCCTAGCACATGGGGAAAAGAATGAAAAATGGAGACAAATAATTTAAACAGATTTTTGAAGGAAATGCAAATTTTGTAGACTGAAACTTGCATTCTGAAGCAAATCTTTGAGCAGATGGAGCTGGGAGAGTTGGAAGAGCATTCCCCAAGCAAAACTCCTGTGGTGGCAAACACTCTGGGCGAGTGACGAATACACTGGGTGCTTGTGAATGATGCATTTGCATTTGGGCCCAGAGAGTAGACAGAAGACAGAGCCATACATGAAACCAGGCACACCTGTGAGTGGCATCAAACGCTCCAAAACCAAACAGCAGTGGCCCTTCTCACCAGATGGGAAGCAAATGATGAATGGAAGCTTCAAAACTGCCCCAAAGCATTAACAGTGACACACACAAAAATATTGCCGTGTGGCCTAGCACATATGGTTCTTGCTTCCTTTCCACCTCTCCTTTTGGGTCAGCATGGCATCAGTTTCTGAGTCCCTCCGACTTTGGGAAGAACCAGGTACAGCCTCACTGGCCATCTTTGAACCCTGGGTTTCTGCTTCAGACATCTATATCATCAGTTGTTATTGGTTTTTTTGTTTGATTTTTTGTTCAACCTGTCTTCTCTCACAGATTTGAAATTCATTTTTCATGAGTTTCTCCATAACAGCTGGTTTTAGGTGTAGTGCATCTCTTAGTGTCCCTCCAAAATCCTAGGACCAGGAAGAGCGAGCAAGCAGTGTACTGTGGAGATGGAGACACATAAAGGGAGTAAGGAGAGGAGAGGGGGAAGGGCAGGGAGGCAGGGAAAGGACATGTTGTTTTTCTTCTAGTAACTGTATGTGATTGGAAAAGACTCAGAGTCACCCATTCAATAGTTGGAAGAGCCAGGGTCATCAGGCACAGAGAGAGGGCTCTGGGTGGGTTGATGAAGGTTACTAATTAGCCCTGTGATTCATTTTGGCTGATAAAATACAAATGCAAGAAGCTCCGTGCGTTCTGAGGAGCCACTGAATGTTCTGCACTTACTCTTTTCCCCACGTCATGACAAGAAACAATATTCCCAGTCGTAGCTATTTCTTCCTCCTTGATCACAGAGAAGACATGGTTTCCTAGTTCACAGGATCCATGGTGGCAATGCGTAGAAATGGATTTTGGTTTTCTTTTCCATTGACACTTGAAGATTGCTGTTGCTGTGCCATTCTGGCTGACCTGACTGACTGGCTTTGTGTCAATACTTCTCTGAACTACTGGTTTGGGTTTGAATGAAATCTTTAACTCAATGCTATATCCTGGCCCTTGCTTACCTACCCTATCAATGGGACCATTTCCACAAAGAAATTATTAACTTGATATTTTAAGATATTTCTCAATAATGGTTCACTAAACACTTATTTTGTACTTGGGCACTTGTTCTTAAATGGCTTTGTAGTAGCATAAGATTTTATTTATTTTTTTGATGTATGACTGTCTTAGTTATTTTTCTATTGTGCAGACTCCATGACCAAGGCAGCTTATTGAAGGAAACTATATTGGGATTTAAGTTTCAGAGGGTTTAGAGTCCATTATTGTCATGGCAGGGGGCAAGGCAGCAGACAGGCAGGTATGACACAGGAGCAGAGCTGAGCGGAGTGCTTATATCCTGATCCACAAGCACAAGACAGAGCGATAACTGGGCCTAGTGTGGACTTTTGAAAGCTCAAAGCCACTTCCCTATGACATAGCTCCTCCAACTTGGCCACCTCCTAGTCATTCCCAAACCTTTCTGGGGACCAACCATTCAAATACATGGAGTCTTTGGGAGCCGTCCTCATCCAAATCACCACAGTGAGGGTGGTTGACAAGTTGATCGATAGTCTAGGCATTGATACCCAGTACAGGTGGTGGAGCTTCAAGATAATTACTCTTGCTCTGTAAGATGCCAATTGTGGAAATGATTAAATGAATTCACCCCAGTTAATGGACAGCACAAACAGCCCTACCATTTCTAATCACTGTATTCAGTAGAAAGTACTAATTTTTCATCACATGGAGCCAAAATCAGATCTTAACCTATAATACAAGAGGTTTGCCAAAGCACCAACTTCAGAACTTCTATACAATACATGTTTCCAGGTTGGTAGCTGCTGCTGTCCCCTCATCTGGAGTGCACGTCTCGTCAGTGTGTACAGCATGTCTGCGATAAGAGTCAGATAAAAATAGTTAAGCTACATCCACAAAGAACATCATCTCATAGCTCTGATTCTAACACAGGTTAATTCCAGATCCTTGTAGGATGGAATAGGGAGAAAAGAGACAGCAACAAAGTGATAGATGCTCCCCAAAGCTTCTAACACTGTGAATGCAATGGAAATCCACAGTAGTATCAGACATTGTGGTGACCCAAGTCCCCTCAAATCAAAGAAATGAAACTTTGTTGTAGGAAATATAAACTACTTTCAAGTTGCTGTAAATGCAAATGAAAGACACACTTAAGACATTTGTTTTATGTCCAATGGCAACAAAGCATCAAAGAGAGTAGAATGATCTGGTGTCGGTTTGTGTAACCTGATGACTACCACCTTAAACCACAAACAGCCTTTTTCTCATTCCTTGGCAGTCAACAATTACAAGTCTGCCCATTTGATTTCACGGGGATTAGATTTCTATCATTGTGCTCACATTTGGACTTCATCTAAATAGAACAAAACAGTACTGTGTGCTTGCTTGTACATCTGGGTTCTGCTGTTCAACACCATGGTTACTGGATTTACCCTTGTGTGTGTCGATAGCACATTCGGTATTTTTACTGGAGGATACTTTACTGCATGCATGGGTCCCTGTTGAACTTTCCAACTACTGAATACCAGTTGCTCTGGGTGTGGTCTAGCCATGAGAAAAAAAGGTGTCTCCACATTTGTGTTCAGATGTTTGTTTTTATTTCTATTGGGTAAACATAAAGGCATGCACGCCCTTGGGGAAGTAGCTGAAGCTTCAGAAGGACCCTCAGCTTTTCAGAGAGTTTTACTACTATGTTTTGCTACTATCCAAGTGTAGAAATAGGCAGACATTCTCTTTAACATTTAAAAGACAGTGTCAGGTTTGTTTTTTTAAGACGAGCTGCTCTACCGAGAAGGAAATGATATCCCGCTCTTCTCATTTGCAGTGATACTTAGCAGCTTTCCTGTGCATGTTGGGCACATGGGTATCCTCTCTAATCTCTTCATGTCGTTGTCAGTGTTGATGTAGAAGTTGTTTAGGTATACAGACACAAATGTTTTGTCAGATATGTTTTACAAATGCATTTCCCCAGTCTGTGACTTACCTGTTCATTTTCTTAAGGTTTTATGTAGCTAAATTTATCAGTTGTATTTTGTTAATTTCCCAAGGAGTTGCTGCCAGGGTCCTCATTGTATAGTACTTACTTGTTTATGTTTTTGTTATTTCTTTAGCTCTTTAGACTTGTGATTATCTCACATTAATTTTAAATGCACATTTCTACTTGCAGGTGAACATGCATGAGTTTATGAATGTGTAGAGTTTGTATCCATCCAGATGGACGTCAGATGTTCCAGCAGTTTGTTAGAAAAACTTTCTGTCATTGGGCTGACTGAAGGCTATGTGAAAACTGATCCACCATGTTTTCTGGTTGCCTTCTAGAGTCTCTGTTCTGTTCCATGCATCGATTTGCTGTCCTCATACCAGCACCACACTCCCTTGACTACACTGTTTAGGACATGAAGCAAGTATTGTGAATTTTTAAATTTGTTCTTTTAAAAATTAATTATGGCTATCCTAGATAACCATATGTGCAAGAACTGCAGTTCCCCCTTCCAGGATAGTGTTTAGGATTGTGCTGACTCTCAACACCAGTTTGGGAAGAATGACATCTCAATAGCATGGAGTCTCAGGTCCACCGATGTGGGAGTGGTCTATTTTTAAGCATGTGCTGCTTCTCGGTAATGCTTTATCATCTCCAGTGCTGAGCACTTGCACTGTGTTTAACATTTGTGTCTCATTGGATTTCATTCTGGTATTTGATTATTTTTTGCTGATACTATGAATGTTTTATTTTCATTCTTTTTTTTTTCAAGTTACACATTAACCATGTGTTTGGCAACCATGCTACATCGAGTACTTATTACAGTCTTTTTTTTATTTGATTGCTGAATTCCCATCATGTTTGCTGTGTGTATAATCATGCCATCTGCAAACAGTGAAAGCTTTATGTCTTATTTATCTTTCTTGCTTTAGTTTATTGACCACGACTTTCAGAACAATGCTTAACAGAACTGGTATGTCAGTAATCTTTTGCTGCCTATATGCTAAAGCTTAGTAGCTTCGTACACTATTAATAACTCAGACAGAGTTCTGAGTGGCTTTACCACGCCACTGTTTTGTATGTAGGAGATAAGCTGTGTTTTGGGGGTAGTACGATTCTCTAAAGATCACTAGCCCTGTCCCCAGATATTAGGATGTCATCCCTGTGCACTCAGCAAGGGCTCCTGGGAAGGAGCTGGCAAGTCAGCACTGACATGTTCAGTGCCTGGGGCACTCCTGAACTGTCTGCCACCTTCCCAGCAGCTCAGATGCCACTATTAAATGCATTTTACATTTACATTAAATACATGAAACGTTCACTTTTAGATATCAAACTAAAATGAATCAGGTAAAGGCTTGCTAAAAGGTTGTTTTTAAAAAGCAACTAACTGGATTAAGTGGACTCATTTATAAATGGAAATTTACTGCATGGTAAAGATGGTATTCCAAGGACATTTATACCTAAAGCTTGTATTCTTCACTCAGAAGAGTGTTGAGAAAATGAGGTATTTCCTCATTTACTCATATACAGAAAGTGAACTTAAAGTATATTAGAAATCTTAAATGTAAAAGAATAAAACTATATACAGGGATTCCTACATATCTAAGTGGAGGGAAGATTTTATAACCACGACTCCAATTCCAGACACAGTATAGAAACACACTCAAGAGCGCGCGCGCACGCACACACACACACACACACACACACACACACACACACACTAACTGAGCCAGTCCCAGAAATACAAATATTGCTTGTTTTCTCTCATTTATGGTTCCTGGATTTTTGTTTGTTTTGTTTTGTTTTGTTTTGTTTTGTTTTTTGAGACAGGGTTTCTCTGAGCTTTGCACCTTTCCTGAAACTTGCTTTGTAGCCCAGGCTGGCCTCAAACTCACAGAGATCTGCCTGCCTCTGCCTCCCAAGTGCTGGGATTAAAGGTGTGTGCCACCACCGCCCGGTGGTTCCTGGATTTTATATAGATACATGGCATCATGTATGTACATATGACATAAATGGAGAAGTGAAGCTTTTGAGAGGAACAGAAAGAGGAGTAATGGGAATGGGGTGGGCAGTGGAGGAGGAGGGACATGGGGAGAAGATGTTCAATGTGCAGCATAAACTTGTAACATGAAACAGAATTCTGCCGGGAGCCATTCCCCGGTGGTGGATGGGTCCTGCAGAGGGTGTAGGGAGTCGACGGGAGAAGGAAGTGAGCCAGGCCATGGTGGTCGGGAGAATCTTGCAGCCTGACTGACTAGCAGCCAGAGTGTTTATTTATACAGAATTTAGTTAGCAGGGTTACACTCATGACGTTCCAAAACTTAGATCATATCATTTTTGTTTTGGACATGTGTTTCACTTTCTTTTGCTCATCTTTTAGTCATTATTAATAAACTATGACAGAACAGAGTTATCATTTCTAATCATTTTCCCTCAAGTTTTGACATCATTAATAAACAGAGTTATCATTCTTACTCATAAACCCTTAACCCAATTTTTGAGAATCTAGAGGCATTTGACAGTTTGTGCTCAGGCTGGTTGTTTTGGTTGCTTCAAGGACATTAGACCAAAACAAAATCTTCAACCACCCTGGGCATTTTGCCATGTCCCAAGCAGTGTATTATTAACTCTTAGTGGCCAGAGTGCCCAGGAAAAATCCTCAGGCTAAAGCTGCTGCAGTTATTATTCAAATTCTGGCACAATACAATCAATGTTCACATTTATATCCTTACAGAATTTGTCTATATGTCTAATCCTGGCATTCTGTTGTTTCTTGGTCATATGACATTATAGTGGCTCCACATGAGCTAACTTCTAAGAGAGGGAGGTCCTAACATCTTGTACTCTTATCATCTTTCCACTCCATACTTTACTCATCAGTATGTCTCTGTGTAGGGCAGTTGTATGCCACGTAATTGTCTGAGTGTACAGTGGGAAGAGCCTTGTAATCTGAACGGTGGACAATTCCTCTAGCCCACTGAATCTTGTTGACTTTTTTAATTTTACTTTGTTTTGAATATCTTGTTCAAGTGTAAGTACAGGGACAGATGTTTCAAGAATGTCTCATAGCCTCATGAAGAGACCTCTGGCTTCTTTATGTGTCACATCCTCCAAGGCATAAGGAAGACCTTCAAGTAGATAAGGATATCTCCCTCAAAGTGGGGGCAGGAAATAATATGTTCAGGACTTTCCTGGATAAGCTTAGAAGCAGCATTCCTGGGAGAAGGCATACATGATTCATAAGGAATTTTCCATCAATCCAATATCCCCAAAGTGTACAAATATTAAAAGTGCCCCAAGTATGTGCTCCAACAGGTGGAGATGAAAACCAAAGGAGGCATGGCAGCCATCCTGTGGCTCAGCTTTGTTGGATCTTTGTCAAGCAGCTGTGCTGGCTTTATGATTTCTGCCATTCCATTCAGATATGGCTGTGCCAGAATTCCACGGACTCCTCGACCCAACAACCTGGCTTCTGGACTTCCCACTGAAGATGCATTTCTAATAATGTGGAAAGACCTAGGTACAGATCCATGCACCGCAACAGGATACATATGTAATTGCAAACTATGGGTCTTTCCTTAAATGTCCAAGGGTTGATGTACACGGCCCAATGATGTCAAACATGCCACAGACTGGAGAAAGAGCTCCGAGAAATAAAGTATAGAAGTTGACACAAGGGATTGTTATGAAAAAAAAAAAGTCCCCTATTGCCTCTTGTATTGAACAACTGGCCACTAGGTAGTAATGCTACTTTGGAAGGTTCTGGAAATTTTAGAAAGTGGGCCCTGATTGGAGGAAGTAGGGCACTGAGGGGGTGCCTTAAGGTTGTACTTACACCTGGTTACCAGTTGCTTCCTTCTTCTTTGCTTCCTGTCTTCTAGGTGAAGAAACTCTTCTGCTGCCTGGATAGTCTGCCCAAGTTCATGGGACCAAACACTCCCGGCTGAGCACCCTCCCTGCAGCCACGAGCTGAGGCAAAGCCTCTCCTTGAGGTCTTTGTCAGATATTCCATCACACTGACACGTGACCAAGATGCTGCTGCTGCTGCTGCTGCTGCTGCTGCTGCTGCTGCCCTTTGCGTAGGAGAGAAGAGAACTCATGAATGTACCTCCTTTCTTTCTAACTAAAGAATGTGAGAAAATGAATCAGAAACAAAACATCCATCATCCTTGAAGAAAGGAGGGAAGAACTAAAGGGAAGGGGACTCACGGGGGAGTGTCACTTCTCAGGATGGTTTTTCTCCTACAATTCAGCCTTTGGGATCATGTTAATGTTCTAAATATTAAAAAACTAAGATTAACTTAATCATGAAGCCAGTGGATTCAATGGCATTTCAGAAAACACCATCATCACACTTAGGGGCAAGAGGGAAACAGAAAATGAGCAGATGACTTCTAAACAGAGAACTTGACTGTCAAGCCCTCAGTGACGGGTGGGATGTGATGTGGGAAGAGGATTGCAAACACTCAAGGTCCTTTGGCTTCTCTTGTACTCAAAGAGGTAAGAATGAAAAAGTGAAACATGCTAAAGGATTGAGCTAATACAAGGTGTGGGTTTTCATTGCAAAATAAAGGATGTGCAGATATAAAGTGAGCAATGGTGAGGCTCGAGAGGACAGACAGCCATTGGAGGTCACAACACAAATTGCCAATATCCAAGCTACAAATTTCTATTGCAGTGATTATGTATATATGTGTGCATTAGATTTTCATGTGCATATATGTACACATATTGAAATTCATGTTTCTAGCTTTGCCCTCTCCAATGACCAAAAAGTCATTTATTCCAAGAGTACAGAGAATATCTAGCTCCCAGCACTTACTAATAATGTTAACCAGCAAAAGTAACTGTTGTTCAAATCTTAGATGGTCTTTTAATAAAAAAAAAAAAAAAACCCGGCCGGGCGTTGGTGGCGCACGCCTTTAATCCCAGCACTCGGGAGGCAGAGGCAGGCGGATCTCTGTGAGTTCGAGGCCAGCCTGGGCTACCAAGTGAGCTCTAGGAAAGGCACAAAGCTACACAGAGAAACCCTGTCTCGGAAAAAAAAAAAAAAAACCTCAGAGCCAGATATCAGGGTGAAAGCTGAAAGATCAGAGAAACAGAACAGCCAGTCACCAGTTCTTACCTCTACAAAATCCTCAGCCTAAAGAGAGTGAGTTCCTGTTTCCTCACACCTTATATACCTTTCTCTGCCTTGCCATATTACTTCCTGGAATTAAAGGTGTGTGTGCTTCCCAGGCAAAGGCATGAGATCTCAAGTACTGGGATTAAAAGTGTGTGCCACTACTGCTTGACCTCTACGTTTAATCTAGTGGCTGGCTCTGTCCTCTGATCCTCAGGCAAGTTTATTAGGGTACACAGTATATCACTACAAGGAACCAGGGAGCCCAAGAATGGTTTCTTCTAGACCTAAGATACCATGCACACAGAGAGTGTGAAAGCCTTCTTATGGCAGGAGTCAGAAAGTGCTCTAACAAGTAAAGAGGTAAGCCACTGAGATGCGAAGGTCCTTTGAAGGACCTGCCCTTGGTCAAGTGTGGATAAATTGTCAAAGTGAGGGGGGTGATAAATTGTAAACTTTTAAAAACTAGACATTTAGAATTCCATGTCTTCACCAGAACCAAAGGTCCAAATTTAGGTACTAAAAGTACTTTCACTACTGGGTGGGCAAGATGGTTCAGCAGGAAAAGGCACCTGCCACCAAGACTAATGACCTCAGTTTGATCCCCACGACCCACAAGATAGGAGATAACCGTCTGCATATGGTCCTCTGCATGCATGTCATGGCACACATGCCTTCATACACACCACACACACATACACACATACACACACACACACACACAAGTAAGTAAATGTAATTAAAATAATATCAATACTAACAATAACAAGAGCAGTAACTCTCACTGTAGTGGGTGTCCTGAAAGGTTGATTCTGAGTCAGAGAGAGCGCCGCTGCCCTTTCCTAGAGCAGCCAGCCCTGTTGAATGACACCTGGACGGTGAAAAGGAAAACAGACCAAGCTTTTTCAGAGGAAAACCAACAGGACCTGCTGATGAATTACCTAAGAAATGAAGGACCTGCAGGGCACCTGTGATGCCATTTCAGGAGAGAGGAAATTCTTTGTACCAGGGATCTCAGCAGGGGTGGGGTGGGCAGCCTTCAAGCATCTGGGTATGCTTGCTCTGTGATTGAGTTTCACATCTGAGAGGAGACAGCAAGCAAACTGTTGTACACCCAAGTGTGGAGCTCATAGAACCTGCATGAGCTATAAATTTCAACCTCATAAAACGTGTGTGTGTGTGTGTGTGTGTGTGTGTGTGTGTGTGTGTGTGTGTG
>CABHPR010147741.1:733-19357 GCA_902168415.1 Peromyscus melanophrys | reverse complement strand
GTGTGTGTGTGTGTGTGTGTGTGTGTGTGTGTGTGTGTGTGTGTGTGTGTGTGTGTGTATACACACGTACATAGAGGCCAAGATGAAAGTCCAATGTTTTATTCAATGACTTTCCTCATTTTTTGAGATGAGCAGAGTCTCCCACTGGACATGGAGCTTGTGATTCTGTTGGTGTGGCTGGCCAGCAAATGCCGAGAATCCGCTGGTCTCTTCCTGCTCAGCAGTGGTATCACAGGCACGGGTCACTGCCTCTAGCTTTTATATGGGTGTTGGGGGTTTGAACTCACGTCCTCATGCTTGCAGAGATGACTGAGCCATCTCCCCAAAAAACTCATTTAAAATCTCATGCAGTAATAAAGTTCCATGTCACCAACCTAGTAAGCCAGTCAGTTAAGATCCAACACCAAGCCCTCTGGACTTGCAGCCATCTTGCTGCATTTGGTTGGAGGATGGCAACAGAATTCATTAACAAAATTCTGCATGGCAGAGCATCAGTGTTTGTGAATAGGTCAACATACTGTGAGATATCAGGAAATTCACCAAACTTCACACTTTGTGTTAGATTTCCACAGCTATATCTGAAGTGTAGACTTGATTTACCTCTTTCTAGCTGTTGGTAGTATAACACCATGAGCAAATCATGAGCAGAGGCTGAACAAACCAACTAGCCTGAGTCTCAAGAAATATCAGTCTTGAACGATTAGAACTGGCCATTTGGTCTCTGTGATATGCCCATAAGTAATAAAACCCATCCTGTTTGCCCTGTTAAGACAATCAAAGCCTACAGCCCTCTTGTGTCATTGCATGGCTCCAGAATGGTACATCTATGACCTAATTTCTACCAAGAAAAGAAAGAAGACCAGCATGCTCTGCCAGAGCAATAAAACAAACCATCCAAGGAATCCCCCTGCCAGTTTAGCTTCACTTTCTCCCTCCAAGTCACTCTCATTTGACTTTTCATTATATATTTAACACCCCTGGTACACCTACCACCTAGGACATAAGAGGTCATTTCTCTCCAGTGATAAAGGACAAAACTACAAGTTTATCTTAACATTTTTAAGATCGCCCTGCACCATGTTTGGGAAAGAGCTTTATTTCCCACCAAACATGATTACCCCAGAAAGAGTTGTGTTCAACCACTGCTCTGCCACAAGCCCCTTGCTTCAGAACAGTATTAGGATTAGCAACCCTGAGGTTGTCATGCGGTAATTAAGAGACTGTGAAATGTTGTATAAAGGCTCACAGCTGGCTGTTCAAGACAGTGAAATTGAAAGGCAGATTGCTATCACCAGGGGAGATCAACTCTTCTGGAGCTGGAATATTAAGCCTTGATGCTTGCTGGAAAAACGACAAGTATGTCAAGAGTTAATCTCTGGCTATTGTGTGACCTTCCTGATTTTCCTGTGGTGGGTCACAGTCCTGAGAGAATGCCATTATTACGTTGGTATTGAGGTGGCATGTGAGTGTCTGCCAAGATCTAAAATGCATTTGTGCTTCTGCTTTGGGTTTTTGGTCCGTATAGACTCTCGATGGCTGACTCTTAAGGGCAAACGAGACAGCGTTCTCAAGAGGAGAACGTTCTATGCCCACTTCTCCCTTGGCTCACTGCCTCAAACCTCAAAGAAATGTGAAGTTGAATAACTGCTTAGAAAGTCATTATTATGCTACTCGGGAGCATCCTGCTATTTATATTGTCATTGAATCCCTGGTAGTGGTCCTTAGAAAGAGAATCACTATCAGTATACAGCATATGAGGTAGAAAACTGTTTCCACAATAGACTAAGAGTTAAAGCCAATAGAAATCATTTACTCCATTTCTGAGGTTGTTTATTGAGAGTAGACTACAAAGCTATAAAGATCATTACTGTTAAGAACATATCACAAAGGAGAAGTTTCTTCCCCTAGAGAGAGCAGGGAGGTATTCCATTATGCTAACTTCAGCCAGTATGTTCTGGGTATACCATGACAGACAGGAATCCAATGAATATCTATTGGTGGCTTTGGTGTAAACGTGGCCATTTTCACCAAAGTATCCTTCCCTCCAGAGTATAGGTTTCCCTGTCAGAAACCCTCTAAAGTGTAGAATTGTCCTGACTTTTGATCATTAGTTTTCCCAGCAGCTGGGCAGTAATCTAACACTTTTTCTGAAATGGTGGAGGTGGAGGGGGCAATTGACAGTTAAACTGCTCCTGTGGACCTGGGCTGAGTGGGCCATTCTCCTTCGGATTCCAGCAGTACCCAGATATCATATACACAGTCTCAGAAAGTAACTTAGCCCTTTGAATTCTTGACACATAAACTTAACAAATAGTACCTTAAAAACAATGTCTTGAGTTGTAACTAAGCTTCTTGTAACTTCTGCAAATAGGGGACTAAAATAATGTGTCTCTGACCTCCAAAGCTGTTTCAGAATAATCTACTTATCTGGTGCTTAGCATGGGACCATACATAAATGGCATTTCTTAGATGCTTTCTTAAGGAGAAGAGGTAATAAAATTTATATTAATTATAAAATCCATGAGAGAATCAGAAACCATCTCAAAATTATTGTGTATTAGTGAACAGTTTTAGTTCTAATTTGTTTCTAAGATGAAGAATACTTTTGTATGTCAAAGCTTTTCTCAAAGTCTATTGAAAACTATGTTTTCATATGAAATGCTGGCTGTTTTCTTCTTCTAATTGAAAAAATACTCCCATTTTAATGTCTTTAATATGGAGAGGAAGGCATGAGAAAAGGATAGAATCAAAGAAGGGTGGCAGATACATTTTATACAATATGCTGAGGCTACCTAATTAATAACGCCTCCCTGGGTTAGGAGCCAGTCTAGATTGAGTCTTTAATGATGTCTCTGTACCATGGTGTGGGAAGGAGCCATAAGATCTAGTTATCTGAGTCACACAGGAGGCATTTAGTTGGGGGAATTGTTGCCAAATGGAAGGAAATTGAGATGTGATTTGTTATAGACCCAAGGAGTCATTTCTGAAACCTACTCATATTTTCCTTATTGATCATGGAGAAGAAACCAGCATAGAAACTCTGAAGATTAGGTTTAACTCCGAGTCAAGTGTAAAGAATGACCACACAAAAAAAAACACTAAGATTGTCCTGATAAACATCATGAGGGCAAATGGGTGTCAGGTGAACTTGTACACATACTTGCATGCGTGCACACCACCCCGCACACTCACATACGCAGTATTTTAATCAACCAATGTAGCGATTAAGATATTAAATTCTTGGGAACACCTCTGAGTGGAGGACATAATGTATTGTGGGTTTTTTTTGGGGGGGGGGGGCTCTATGTCCTTGAAGTTCAGAGCAGAGATCTACACTATTGTAACTGTGTGACGGTAGAGAGCACAGGTTCTGGATCCCAAATGTTTAACAATATTAATTAATTAAAGTTTTGACAGTTTCATCATGTGTATAATATATTTTGATCATATTCACTTCATTATGTTCTGCTGTCCTCTTTCCACTCTATCCGAATCCCTTCATCTTCACAACTGGTCTCCTTCTTTGATCTCTCTCTCTCTCTCTCTCTCTCTCTCTCTCTCTCTCTCTCTCTCTCTCTCTCTCTCTCTTTCTCTCTCCCTATCTTTCTCTCTCTCTCCCTATCTTTCTTTCTCTCTCTCTCTCTCTCTCTCTCTCTCTCTCTCTCTCTCTCTCTCTCTCTCTGTGTGTGTGTGTGTGTGTGTGTGTCACTGAGTTTAATTAGGGATGCCTGCATGAGCAAGGAATGGTGGTGCAGGATTATTTAACAGAGCACGGGCGACTTACTAGTGGCTACACCGCCGAAGAAAATGTCTCGTTCTCCCGTACCCCCACCCCCTCGTCCAATAGCAGCCTATAGATCTTCATAAACAGGTGGGATCGCATTAACTGGGTAGGTTTCTCACATCCCAACATTTCAGTCTTGTCTCTGAAAAACAACCTGTCAAAAAGGTTGCTAGGATATCTAAACCAGATACTGTGTGCAGAGCATAGAACACTAGCTGGATCTTAAAACACACTACTACACAATCCCAATTGGCTTAACTGCAGGTGTCCTGGGAGCAAACAGGGCAGTCATGTAAGTGACGGCAAGGGAGGGTTGAAGAGGCTCCATGATGTGAAGCCTTTTAGCTGAGGTGAGTAGGAGAAGCCTCCTGAGGAAGCAGTTTGGGAGAGTGAGCTGGAGAGGAAGGCAGGGATTTACCAACAGAAGAAGCAGTTGACACCAGTTTCCTGAAGGCGGGAGTGTACTTGGCTCCTGGTTGGTCTTGACTCCAAATCTTGTGATACCATCTTGTCATTACTCAATTGCTCCTGCACAAAGATGTCACTCAGTTTTAAATTTGAGTTCCTGCTCCCAGGGTTTTAACTGTTTGCCTTTCCTTAAGATGTCAGTTCTCCAGACAAAGAGGATGGGCTGTTTTAGAATCAGCTTTGCGAACCTCCTGCTCCTGCCTTGTGGCCCACTCTGAACTCTAGACCTTTAGGAGCTCGCTAATTGCTTAGTTTTCTTCCTTGATTTTGTTGAGGTCATTTAACCTTGCTAGCCTGAGAAGGGTCAGTCCCTGGTAGGGGAAAACTGAATGTAGACACCTAGGAGAACAGTTGGGTATAGAAACAGAATAACTCATTGAGTTGCCTACAAGTCCTGTGGTGGCATGCATGCATAGAAACAATTTAAAACTAGGTAATACTCAGCTGCTAGTTGGATCACTCACTCATGCAGAAGCAATGTTCTGTGGTGTCTGATCAGCTGGATTCTCTGCTCACTCTGCCTGGGAATGGAAAAAGGAGGAGAGAAGTGTAAGGAAGAGGGATGCTGTGAGAACAAAAGCCACACATTTCAACCGAAATCACAGAAGAGTGCTTGTAGGAATAAATTGTTTCTGGTGCTCAAGAGCGGTGAAGAAACCTCACAACACCTGTTCCTGACCTCTTGCCACACACCATTGTACAAAACCAAGCACTCTGGAGGGAGGGCACAGGACTTCCTGAGGTAGTGAGAACAGAATATAAGAGTTTAATGGCTGAGGCACATGGCTAGAGTAAGTTCTGGCTCCTGAATGCATCTCCCCCCACCACCACACACACCACCTAGGCAAAGAGCTGCCACAGACAGAATAAATGCAGGTCGCCAAGGGAGTTAGGAACTATGCAGACTAGCGTGAATTGCAATCAGAAACAAGGATTAAGTTGTTTAATTCTGAAGAGTTCTCTCCTAATTTTCTCAAATAAATGTCATTTCCAGTGATCCCTGTACTGAACATTAATACAATAAGCAAGCTGGCTAATAGAATGCAGAGTAATAATGGAATATTTCAGCAGTGAGTGTATCTAAATATCCATTTCAGGAAATAACATTTGTTAAAATGTGAAAATGGATAAAAAGAACAAAAGAAAAATATTGCTTTTTCTATTGTGTTTGAGGGAGTTTCATTAAGCCGACTACTTAGTGTGATCCAATGCTCCCTGGGAATTAGCAGTCTCAGAATTTGTTAGCAAGCTGCCAGCACCAAAAAGCTGCCACCTCTCTCTGTGTGGCATTGGGAAGCAGGGTTGCAGCAAGACCGTGGACAAAGTGGACGGACAGCCGGTATCCTAAAGTAAGCGGAGTGATAGGCCCTCTTGGCTGCCTGTAGTATAATCCATTCTATTTGTTGACTTTTGGTAGCTGTACATTGTGCTCTGTCTCTGTTGGGAGAGAAGGCACAAGAGACCCATGCAGCATCCTCAGCCTGTGCCATTTATTGAAGTAAGTATGATTTCTTTCTTTCTCTTAAAAAAAAATCATTCTCAAGTCCAATAGCAGAAATGACACAAAGAAGACACCGCCCATATGGCCACAGTGACGCGTCGTGATTGTCAGTGATTGACAGGTTATTTGGTGTTCACTGTGGGAAAGCAAATGTGGAAGCAGAGGCCTGTGTTCTTATGGGGCATGAAGACTTCCAAATCTGACAGTGGCAGAGGGAGGGAAGGGCTGGGTAGACAGATGGTCAAGCACCCATCCATGCCACTCAGGACTGGAGGGTTCCCCACATTTTAAAGTTTTGAAAGATTTGGGAAAATTGGGGTGAGTTGAAGGTAAATAGACTAAGGTGAGCTGATGAATATACACACAGGGTAGTCTGGCCTTGCCCTTGAGTAATGAGGATGCGTGCCTCTGTCTTGCGGGTCCAGGCAGTATCATTTCTGATTAAGCAACATCTGGAAAGATGAGCTCCTAGAAGATGGCAAGACAAAAAAACCTGGACTGTTTCTGTCTAGGATGGAATCCTGTCACTTCCTCTGTCCTGAGGCAGCATTTGGAGTTTGTCTTTCCTAGACTTTAGAGCCTGGAAGTGTAAGCCTACAGCAGCTCAGAGTCACGGTTCACAGAGAATGGTGAGAGTGTGTGTGTGTGTGTGTGTGTGTGTGTGTGTGTGTGTGTGTGTGTGTTCCAGAGGTCGATGTCAGGTAACTCCCTCTACAGTTTTCTCTGTCTTTTTTTTTCTGGGACAGGCCTTTCATAGAACCCAGAGCTTTCTGATTGGCTGGGCAATCTGGCTAGTGGGTCCAGGGGTCCTCCTATCTCTATTTTCCCAGGGTGGATTTATAGACATCTGCCACCACACCAGACTTTTTTCACGGGTTCTGGGGATCTGAATACTGGTCCTCAAGTTTGCACAGCAAGGACTCTGTCCATTGAGTCATTTTCCCAGCCCCAAGACCCCAAAGAATGAGATTTTTAAAAAATTAAATTTAGTACTGTCACAAACTATTTTTACAAGCAAAACTAAACTATGATGATAAAATCAGAAGAGTGGTTATTTATGAGCAAGATGAGTGGGAAGGGATACTAATGAATATTCTGGGATGGCAAAAATATCCTATATGTCATAAGCATGTAAGTTACACAGATATGTGCATTTTTGAGACTCAGAAAACTGTATACTTAAGATTTTTATATTTTACTATAAGCAACGATTTACATATTTTACTATAACCAAATCATGCCACACTAAGCAACATTTAGAAAAAGGAAAGTAAATTAACAATGTTACCCTCATAAGCATCCTTTAATTTAATTAAATCTTTGAATGTGTTCATGATTATTACATTATGGTAAACATTCCTAAAGTGGAATTTGAGGAATACATACACATTTGTGTATGTAAATATACATGTATATACACATGTCTATAGGGTTGTTGATACACTTTGAAATTTGTCTTTCGTAAAGGCACATTCTCAGGTTTTTACATGTCTATTTATGTGTGGTGTGCATGCATGTGTGGGTGCATGCTTGCATGTGTGGGGACATTCATGCATGCAGAGGCTAGAATTTGATGGTGGTGACTGCTGAAATTGCTCCTCACCATGTTTATTGAGTGAGGCAGGGTCTTCCTGGACCTTAAGCTTACCAGTTTCGCTATTCTGGCTAGCCAGTTTGCCTCGGGATCCCCAGCCTTTATCTCCCAAGTGCTAGGGTTACAGGTAGGATCCAGGACCTGCCCAGCTTTTACTTAGGTTCTGGGAATCTACACCCTGGTCCTCACACTTGTCCTCACACTGAACCATTTCCTCAGCCCTTTTCTCCTTTTATAATTTGTGCTATTTAACTTTCTATCACTGTCAAAACACCCAAGATAAGGGAGTCACCCCTTGAAGGGAAAAGGAGATTGTGGGAAGGTTCCTGGCTTCAGGAATTTGAGTCTGTCATAGTGGAGCATTGGATAGGGAAAGCTACTCACTATGCACTCCATAGCAGCCAGGAAGCAGAGAGAAAGAGCTCACTTTTCTAACAAATCTTCTCCCTCCAACCCACTAAGCTGTGACTCCATGAGTAGATTAACCAATTCATGAGTCCAACGCCTTAAGGATTTAGTCAGCTTCTGAAGTTCTACCACTGAACATTGAGGACAAAGCTTTCAACCTATGAGCTTCTGGGAGATAGTTACTATTCAAGCCACAACATACTGTTAAAGTACTTGAGGATATACTTCAAAACTGCATCTCTCGCAGATTTGTCTATTATTGATATAAATATCAATGGTATAATTTACTCTGAAATGCATAGAAAACAGCTTTCTTGAGAACAATGAATGCTACTCTTGCATGTCATACAGTGGTACCACAATCAGCCTAGGTCTTTCAGGAGGTTTCCCCGGAGGACCTTACGTAAAGACGAAGTGGGAATGCTGAGTGTACAACTTGCTGCTATTTCCCTGGGCCACACAGCTTTCCAGGTCTAGTGCTAGGACTTCTTATGGGTCATGCTTGGAGCTCATGTTGTTTTGCCAAAACACACCACATAGACATTTCTGAGATCTACCGACTTCCAACCTACTGGAAGTCATGCCTACATCTCCCTCCCGTGGCTCTCACTGTTTTTCTTACTCTTCGATGTCCAGAAATCCCCTTCTAAAGGCTTAGGTTTTGAACCTCACGAGCCAGAAAGACTTGGAGATTATTTCTGTTTTTCCCCAACTCAAACGCAGTTTCCATGACTGAATCAGAAGGAATGCTGCCATGGCAGAAGCAAACCATCCTCCATATTAAGAGACCCGAGTTCAAGCGGCTAGAAAAGGGTGCCTGTCGATTTTAATGCAGAATGCCGTTCTCAAAATGGGGTCTATAAATAAACTGAATCTGTACAAATGTTACATTGTGTCTGGCAATAGCGGAGACACCAGGAGACCTAGGACTGGCCAGATAAGGATGACACCCACCTCACTCTACCAACCACCAGCATGATGAAGGGAAACTGTTGACATGAGGCTTCACCCCCGCCATTCTCAGTGGTCTCGGCAAATAGTAGCACTGGGGTCACAGTGCACCTCAGACTTTACTCCCTCCAACCAGGAACCTGTGTCTGCCAACCTTCAGGGCTGGTTGGAGCCCAGCCTCCTCTGCTGCTCTGTCCCTAGTCTCTGGTGGAAGTGCTAATGACAGGGAAATGGGTTCCAGCAGGGGGGACACGGGAAGGCAAGAGAAAGCCACCGATGGCGCAAAAGTCAATAATTAGCTCTTGGATAACCGCAATTTAAAAGAATCAGAGTGATTTCAGGGGGTGGATATCTCAAGGGATAATTGTCTGAACAGAAGGGAGGGAGAGGAAGACCACCCAAGCTGGAAGAGCTAGGGACACCTGCTGTCAGTACTCCCCATCCTCCTTGTCAATGACGTCATCTCGTTTCCCCTTCTCACCGCCACTGCGAACCTGAGCTTTGGTGGCCCCTGCAATCACACAGTCGCATAATTAGGGAGACACGTGCCATCTTGAACCACTGACGGACTTTAGGAGACACTGGCATAGAGTAGCTCCCCTCCCCTCCAGCACACACATACTAGGAGACCACAGACTTCAGGTAGCCATAAACTTGATGATCAAACACCACTGCTTGCTCCTGGCTACTTCACATCCTTTTCTTCTAGAAGAAATCACCTGGGCTCTGACTAGGTTCTGTGCTGGTCTATATGGGTCACCTCACCAAATATTAAAAATAGAGCATTTGGAAGAGGGCTGGCTTGTCCTGTTATCTCTAGAACTCCGTGACCTTGATCTGAAATCACATTCCCTTATTCTGTCTACAACATTCTTGACATCCTCCAAAAGCTGGTAGATGACCCTACACACCCCCTTTTTTGGTCCTAAGCCCTTCCTACATAAAACTGAGTTCAAAGAAAACCCTCCTTTGCCTTTTATCTTTGAGGGAAGGTGGAAGATGGAGTTCCCGGGAAAGCAGGCCTGTGTGAGCACAAGGGGGAGGCCTTGCTTCTGCCTGATGATCAGATTGCCTTTCTGAACCTAATGCTGCTTAGGGCCTGCCCATGTGAGCAGAGGGGAAGAGACACTGAGAGCCAGTAAGGCCTGCTCCTTCTGGTAATGTCCAGCAGTTCTTAGAGAAAGCATTATGGTACAGCAGCACTTGAAATGAGTATTATTGACTCTGAAAACCATTTTAAAATCTATAGTTACCAGCAATAATATCGACGCCTTTGTCTATAAAAAAACCTTTATCTCATATCTGGCTGGCTATAGAAGTATGTGACTTTAAATTCTCTCTGACTCTGCAAGGTCAAACTCACAAGGCACAGGGAATGAATAGGAGGAAGTGTCTAAAGTTCACTGACCCATGCGGGGATTAACTTCCCAAAAGTCTCTTGCTATTCTTGCTTCCCTGAAGAGAGCAAGTAAGTTACAGCCCCTGTCCTCAGCAGTATGATGGGGCTGACCATGACTGGATTCTTTAAAATCCGTTGCATACCCACTGGGTGTGACACCAAAGGAACCACTCCATGGTGCAGCTGGGTTCTTTGGCATCCAAGGTGGCTTTCCAGGTTTTATTTGTTCATATCATGTGACAGGTGGTGCTGAGAGGGTGAGCATTCGTGAAAAACACCATAAAGGACAAAGACCGCTGGAAGGGACTCTAGCCCTGCTACGATCAGCTCCACGGGCCTGAGTTTGAGTCCTCATCTCCCTTCTCTGACTTGGGGCTAAAGTCTTAAACCTCCTTAACTTACAGGGCGGCTGCGGTCATAAAAAATGGAGCCACAGTGATGGTCATAAATCACCATTTGCTGGCTCCCTTTTCTCACTGTGGAGACGTAGCACTCTCAAATACCTCCAGAAATAATTCGGAAGCCCACCCAGCTGACACTCACACTTGCGTCATGATGTCTTAGAGTCTCTCTGGCACCCACCATCAAGGGTGCTGGCTGGGCATGGTGGTTTAGATCTGTAGTTCTCGCTATGCAGGGCCGGAAGCATGAGGGTAGAAAGTTCAAGACCTGCTTCAGCTTCACAGTGAGTTCAAACTGAACCTAGGCAAGTTAGTGAGATCCTGCCTCAAAATAAAAAGCTAAAACAGAACTGGAGATGTGTCTCTGTGGTTGATCACTTGCCTCACACAAAGCTCTAGGTTCTATCACTAGTAATAAAAAAATAGACCGATGACTCATTACAATGAACATTTACAAGTGAAGCTGTTCGGACAAAAAGGTGTATATACTGCATGACACACGGAAGCTCCCAAGGCCACCACAACAAATGAGTATGTGATGGAGGGGCAGCAAGACAGAGAAGCGAAGTGATTTTTTTCTTTTGCAGGGGAGGCTGCAAGGGTGGAGGGCAGACATGAAGGGACTGGGAAATGAGTGGGATTGGGGTGCATGATGTGAAATTTCCCAAGAATCAATACAAAAATGGTTCTGATGCTGAGCCGTGGCCAAGTTCTTGCCAGTGTCATTTTTCTGTGTGTAGGATCGATGCTGCAGACTTTTGCATGGACTCTGCTTATATTAGCTTTCCCTTCTGTTAGTGGCTGAGCAGCAAGGCTGCTGCCTGCAGTCTCCCTTTCTACTGCATTCAACCTTATCATGTGGCCTCTGTTCTCTGTCCTGTACCCAGACTGGAGGCTCCTTCCTGCATGCCAGCTCAGCCACTCCCCAGTCCATGTAATCTGAGCACCGTCTCTCCCATTTCTTCCCCCGGTGATGGTGGGTATCTGTGGAAGATGCAGTGAAGGTGGTTACCCGATGTCCTTGGTGCCTCCCCAAGGGCAACGAGCGACTAGGAACCAATGATAGGAGACTACTCCGGCACCGCAAGTTCAAAGAAGCTGTTGGGCATACTTGGACTTTAGGAAAGTCTCCTATGGGACCCGGAAGCTGACTCGGTGGTTAACAGCATGTTCTGTTCTTGCAGAGGGCTTGATTTCAGTTCCCCTCACCCATGTCAGGCGGCTCACAACTGCCTGTAGCTCCACCTGCTGAGAATCTCAGGCCCTTACCTATACTCACCTGCACATACCCACACAGGCACACATATGCACGTATTTTAAAATGATAAAGTGAATATTTTAAATAAAGACACCTTAGCATGTCTGACTTTGTCCTTGATGTTAAAAAGCAGTGCACCTGGCTGAGGATGGTGGCTTTCTGCTTCTCTTTCTTCTCTTTTTATCGGCTTCCATTTTGATCCTTGCAGCACCCCTGTTTCACTGTTCCTTTTGGATCTGACCTCCTTACTCAACCCTTCCCACCTCCTGACAACCAAAGCAGAACAGAGATCTGCATGGGCCCTCACGTGAGCGTCCAGAACCCTGCTGCAGCGTGGCTGAGCGTTTGCCTCTGAATGCTGACTGAGACAGCACTCTCTGGAATAGTCTTCACCTCTCATTCCCACTGGGGCAATAATAGATCCCCCAGAATTCCTGGGGTTGTTTGTTCATTTGGCCAGTGCCCTGCTAGTTGTCTCTTAATTACTTTTGTGTCTGGTTCCTTTGCCAGAGTGTTCGCTCCTCAAGGCCACGGAGTACCTTTCATTCCGTACTACTGCACATAATAGATACCCTATAACTGTGTGAATACAAACATATTTTTCCAACAGAAACATCTGATTCATGTTCATCTCTTCCCCCTCTGCTGTCTACATTATAACAGAACACACGCAGACATACACACACACACACACACACACACACACACACACACACACACACACACATAAATAGGAGCATGCCTTGAAATGCTTAGTGTATTTATGGCTGACCATGCCACTGCACACATCCAGAACATTACAAGCCCAATCCCTCCTTGTCCTCCCAGGTGAGTATTTATATTTTGTGGAGAGGCTGTTTTCACCTCTGCTTTTCACAATGAGAACAGCTGCATCTTCATCCCCTCTAAATTCCACTTCCTTCTTTTCAGTTGTGTTCTAGAAGAAACAGACAGAGTGGTGTTAATTAAGGGATTTCATTTGGCACCCACTGTAACCATTTACCTTTCTCCTCAATTCATATGTTGATGTTGGATCCTCATCACCAATGGGAGAATCAGGAGTCAGGGCCTCTGTCAGAGAACTCATGAACAGGATTGTGGCCTTATCGAAGAGACCGGGAAAGCTTTGCCCGTCTACCACATGAGAAGACAATTGCTTATGAATGAGGAACTGGCCCTCAGCTGCCTAGGAACCAGGAAATAGACCTGACTGAATCCAAAATCTGCTGCCAGCTTCCAGGATTGTGGGAAATGGATTTCTGTTGTCCGGAACCACTCAATCTGTGATGTCATTGCAGCTCAGAAGGACTAGGGTGGGACATTTGAAGGCACGAATGAAAAGACTTTAGAAGTCCAGACCAACGATGTTCAACTGTTAGGCTAGATCACTCCGCATATCGAGAGACAGGAAATGAGAACTTGAAATAGGGTAGGGTGGCTCAGGCCAGAGGCTGAGACAGGGAGATCAGGAGTTCAAGGTTATCCTCAGAGATGAGGATGGTCCAAGCCCAACCTGTGCTCTGTGAGATGATGTCTTTTTAAAAAAGAGTAAAAGAAGAGGAAGGGGAGGAAATGAAATGAAATGAAATGAAATGAAACTTGGGACAGTGCTGACTTTTCACTGGGGTGAGCGTCAACTTCTCTGGACCAGCTGTTTCAGCAGCATTGCTGTCCAGGAGCATACGTCCTTCACACACACACACACACACACACACACACACGCACACGCACACGCACACGCACACGCACACGTGCACACACGCACATACACACACACACACACACACACACACACTAAAGCATTCACTTTAGTGTAACCATTTAAATATAAATATGAGTGGCATATTGGCTGCAATAAATAGATTTTATAATTTTTTTATGACTTTTTCATTGCTATGACATACAAGTCATTGTCCTGGAGGACAAATGCCGACTGCTTCTAATCATGGCTGACAAATTATTTTACCACTCAGTAAGCACCAACTTCTCCTTTGAGTCCTGACATCCCTCTCAGAATATGTTCTCTTATTCAAGGCCCATCTGATTACACTCCACTCCAGCCCAAGTACTTTAAGAGTCATGGAAACAATTTTCATACAAGAACTGGCCCAGCAGGGACAAGAATTGGAGGCTTACTCAGACGGCATCTCTAGCCACACTCTTCCTCAGTTTTTTGACTAACTACCTGTATTCATTGTTTTCACACAGTGTAAGCCTGAAGTGGCTTTGAGGTTCTAGCTGAAATATCCACAAGCAATTTCAACCGCCTAATGGTTTCCCAACACAAAATCCCCCAAAAGAAATCTGATGCATCCATTAGTTGTAGAACATAAGTCAATAATGAACAATCAGAATGAAGTTCCATCTTTTCATATCATCATGGGCTGAGGAGTGGAACAGAATTGGGAAAACCCCATTCAGGAGGGTTTGTAAGGGAGAACAGGTTCTTCAAGAACTGGGTTGTGAGGGTAACTCTAAATATGTGGACAGCAAGAGCTAGGGAATTCTCTTTAAGGGCCAATTGTGTGCCTTAAGACACAAGATCTCTATACATCTACTAAATTCCATCAGTGCTATATTCTGTCCAACATCAACATGTAAGTGAATGAGCATGGTCATGTTAAAAAACAACAACCTCTTGGGGCACAGGCCTCACAGACTGAAGCCACCATCCCATCTTCAGTTTACCACAGGGATTATTAACCACGATACTTCAGAGTCATGGAACTTGTAAAACATCACACTTCCAAACAAACACTTTTTTGTTACTAAAGTATCACAACTCCATATAGAATATTCATATAAGTTAAAGCAAGAAAACGAACACATTTACTCTGACACTAAGGAAATAAAATATGGTCTAGAATTTAGTCTTTTCTTTGCATATGTTTTTCCTTATATTACAACATACAACAACAACAAAAAACTTCCCATTTTCTCTTGTCATTTACCATGACACAGATACCACTAATATCAAATGTGAGGCAGAAATATGGGGGCAACTGCTTAGCCTGTTCTCTGTGAGGTATAAGCAGCCTGGATTTAAAGTGCTTTCTGACTTCCAAGGTGTAGATGTTCCCACCATGGTTGATTTCAGCTCACCACAGCCTTGTAAAATTCAAGATTTAACACCTGACACTTGCAGGCCTATAGGAATCGGCTCCATCATATTACTGAATGTGAACACAGTAAAGACTGGGTCACTGTAGTAGAATATTTTAAGGTGGTCACCTTTGCTTATGTTGTATTTGTTTAACTCTGAGAAGCTGTGTTACTGTGCCCATGTAAAACACCTGACGGTCTAATAAAGAACTGGCCAATAGCAAGGCAGGAGAAAGGATAGGCGGGGCTAGCAGGCAGAGAGTACATATAGAGGGAGACATCTGGGAGGGGAGAGCTAGCTAGGATCAAGAAGGAGCCAGAGGAGGGGAGGACATCAGGGGCCAGCCACCCAGCTACACAACCAGCAAGCCACAGAGTAAGGTAAGATTTACAGAAGTAAGAGAACGGGAAAAGTCCAGAGGCAAAAGGTAGACCGGATAAGTTAAGAAAGGAAAGGTGGCTAGAAACTAAGCCAAGCTAAGGCTGGACATTCATAATTAATAATAAGACTCTGTGTGTGAATTTATTTGGGAGCTGGGTGGCGGGCCCCCCAAAAAGAGCAAAATCCTCCAACAATAGGTCATTCTAAGACACATGCAGGTTATCTTTACCTCTGTAGACAGCAAGCATGGAAAAGTCTTTCTCCAGATTGGCCTAAAACTCAAGTGTCTGATCAAGTTCTGTGCAGCATTTTAAGGTTTTAAATTTTATTTTCAAATGCATACATAAAAGCACTACCAACCTTTATTCTCTGATAATAAAAAGAGAGATAGTTTTGACCATACAGGGTTGAGATTACCATTCACAATCACGATAAGATCCAAAAGGCCTTTTATCATGGTAAGAATTTCATTCACTTGATTATTTTGTCTCTAGAAAGTCTTTTTATGGATCAATTAACAGATCACAGTCTTTTGTGTGAATTTCGCTCAATTCCTCCATCATTTTCCTCTCAGCAAATTGTTTATATTGTTTGGGATGTTAATTCCAGGATAGCAGTTCTCTTAACACAGGTATTGTAAGTATTTCTTTCCTCTGTTAGTTACTTTTTATTATAATTTAGTTAATAAAAGTTTTATTTATAGTAGTTTTATCTTTATGTGTTATTGACAAGATCATCTTATCTTTTAAAATTCTGCTGTTTATGTCATAATTACATTTTGTTTTAAAATAAATCTCATGCCGGGTGTTGGTGGCACACGCCTTTAATCCCAGCACTTGGGAGGCAGAGCCAGGCGGATCTCTGTGAGTTCGAGGCCAGCCTGGGCTACCAAGTGAGTTCCAGGAAAAGGCGCAAAGCTACACAGAGAAACCTTGTCTCGAAAAAAAAAAAAAAATCTCATATTTGCCAGTATTCTCCCTTTGCTTCCTTCTTGTAGAATATTTTGGTTCTTTCAAAAGCTATTTGGCATGTTGAGCAATGCTCTAATTTTTTTGTTTACCAAACTTTCTAAAACACAACTATCTGAACAATTAATATTTTATAGAGTATTTCAGAATGTTGAAATTATTACATTTCAAGTTTTTATATTCCTTATCTTCACAACAGGGGATGCCACATTTGTTTTTAAGTGCTTTCTGGTTTCAGATACATTGAAAGTTTTTACATAAAGTGACTAAATTCCAGATATATGTAAAGAGATAAATATGAATCATATCTTGGCCCAGAGAAATCAGTTTTAGTTAAATTTTCTTTGTTTTTGTTGTTTTGTTTTTGGAAACAGGTTCTCACTATGTGGCCTTGGCTAGCCTAGACTGGCTGTGTAGACCAGGCTGGCCTGGACCTCGCAGAGGCACAGCATCCGCGTCCTCAGTGCTGAGATTAAGGGTGTATGTCACCACATCTGGCTGGCAGTTAAATTTCTTTAGCCATCCATATTTTCACATTGAGTTCTTGCCTCCATTTTTAAGAATGCAATTTCTTAAAGCTAGTCTTAAATTATAAGTACAGCATTTCTAAATCTCTGAACACTTTTAGAAGCAAATCCTAATACATTGATTTTATAAATTTTGTAATAATTCAATATTTCTCTTTTTACTTATAAATGTTCCAGTGTTGGCTTTTTTAAAAATTATTCAATGCTTAAGAGTGAAACTGGGGTCTTGGGCATGTTAGGTAAGTGATCTACCACTGAGCTACATCTTTCATTCATTAAAAAAAATAGTGTTTAATAGAAAGAGTAGATGTATATACTAGAATCCATTCCCTACAATCTTAAACACCCAGAGATCCAGAACAAACTCTATCACACCTGGAGAGAGAGCTAACAGAGCAGAATGATAAAATGCCTGGCTTTGGCTATTCTATCACACACCAGTGGATTGTGGCCCTAGTAATAAAGGGGAAAGCCACCATCAAACAACCTGAGTGGAATCTACATTCTGCTGTCTATTAGTGATGCTAATAAGTTTCAACCTCTCAATGCCTCAGTTTCTTCGTTTGCAAAATGAGAATGCTGATTCTTAGTGTCACACTGAGCCGTGAGTCAGTTAGCAAAATGCATGAGATAGAAAGACTACTCACTACAAGTTTCTTGCCCCATTTGTCTCTTCCCCAAATACAACTGCGTTGGCGGGCTCTTGATAAGTTGTCCTTGTGCTAATCAGAAGTATCATAAGGAGAGCCTATGCCTGCTGCCCAACAACCCTTCCCAAGTTTATTCTGCGTTGTTGGCGTACAGATACAGCCACACGCTCACTATGTTCGTCACAACTCATTTCTTTCATTTTTTTTCTTTTAATTCACACACGCTAAAATCCCTTCTTTGTTTTATCCAATTCCATGCTAGTTAATGAATGCATTGGGCCGGAAAGCCCATCAGTGCACTCACAACACAAAACACACACATTGCCCCAAAAAGCTTCCCAGGACTGTTCCTTTAGGGTAGCACCAACTTCCAGCCCAATCTTCTAGTTTTCCCTCTGTCCTTTCAATATTTCTCCCCATCCATCCCCAAATGTCAGATGAATGGTATCATACATCATCTAGACATTTACGTCTGGCTATTTGTCATGTGACAAATTTGAGATTTATCAATGCTGTTACATTCATCAATAGTCCATCGTTTTGATTAGCTGAGAAATAACAGTCTACTGTATGGACTGATCGCTGTCCACTCACCAGGTGGAGGACAGCTAGATCCTCTTCCCAATTCTGATTGACTGTGAAGAGACTTGCTCTAAACATTTCAATAGGTTTTTGTGAAGCCATAAATGATCATTGCTCATGGGTGAATAGCTGAACGTGACATTCCACATCACAAAGTCAATATGTGCATATTTTATTTTATGATAAAACGCCAATTTATTTCCAAACTGCCCACACCACCTTCGCTTTCATGCTGGTAAGAGGGCTCTAGCTTCCCTCACCTCTGCCAGCACTTGGCACATGCATCCGGGGCTTTGTGTCATTTGTTTATTGTTCTAATTGATACACTGTGGTAGTTCACTGTGCTTTTCATTTGGCTTACGTTGGTTAAATAATACTGTTTTTTTGTATCACCTACCCATGTTTTCGGAGCCAGGGGCATTCAAATATTTTGTCAGTTTTTATTGGGTTGCTTATCTTCTTGAACTTTAAGATTTTTGAAAAGTAGAGTTTGGATTTAAGTTTTTGTAAGGTAGATGTGTGATTTATATAAAATAAATCTATCGGATATTTTTATTTTCTTAACATTGTTCTTTGTAGAGTGATAATTTTTAAAATGTGTGTGTGTGTGTGTGTGTGTGTGTGTGTGTGTGTGTGTGTGTGTGTGTGT
>CABHPR010147740.1:0-52522 GCA_902168415.1 Peromyscus melanophrys | reverse complement strand
CTGCTGGTGGGAATGCAAGCTGGTACAGCCACTGTGGAAATCAATATGGCGCTTTCTTAGAAAATTGGGAATCAATCTCCCCCAAGATCCAGCTATACCACTCTTGGGCATATACCCAAGGAATGCTCAATCATACCACAAGGGCACTTGCTCAGCTATGTTCATATCAGCATTATTTGTAATAGCCAGAACCTGGAAACAACCTAGATGCCCTTCAACCGAAGAATGGATAAATAAACTGTGGTACATATATACAATGGAATACTACTCAGCCTATTCTTTTTCAATGAAAGTCAGAATAGTAGTCGATCCAGAGAGGAGGGGATGTATGGAGGGACCGGGAGTAATATAGGGGGCAGAAACTATAATTAGGAAATGTTTTATGAGAAAACAATATAATTTCAATAAAAACTTTAAATAAAAATAAATAAATGAACTACTGATACATGCATTAAATATTTGATACATGCATTAATATAATAAACATAGCTTATATGGATATTGTTTGGTAAGTAATGATGTTTGTGGTACTGTTGCTTTTCTGTATCAGTAGGAGTCAGTTGGATTCAGTGAAATAATGTGTAGCAAAATGCTGTTAGAGATTTTCCGTAACATATCCTTCATTTCTTTCCCCTATGTTCCTTTCTGTGCTGATCAATAAAAGAAGGAACAAAGCCCTTTGTTAGGGGTAGACACTCAGACACAGACAAAGGCAGATTCATAAGACAGCATCAAGGCGCGTACACATCCAAGCTCAGAACAGAGTCAGGGGATGAATGAACACAACTCTGGGATCCCTGCTGATCAAATGACATTGAGAAGAACTTTCATCTCCATCTTTAATATTACACTGATACTTTATTGGTGACCCAGAGTTTATTATTAAGGCTTTCAAACTGATACAGAAAAAAAGATACTATATATACTTGACACATATTTGATGTGCAAATTATTTTATTTATTTCTACTGTTATTTAGTTCAGTGTGATCTATTCTTTGTTTATACATTATAATCTGAAAATTTTGCTTCTTTATTATTTGAAAGCTAAAGAATGAAAATTCAGTGCTCACAGGAAGGCAAAAGAAAAATTTTAAGCTGCATGATATATACATATTTTTATAAGATGGCACAAAATGTTCCTGGAACATTTTAACTCTGTAAAATTACCAAATGCAATGCAGGAGTGATATCATTTTTATGTGTTCTTACAAGCGTTTAGTTTTTCCATATTTTTTATCACAATTGTTTTTATATGTATATAGAACTGTCTCTTGGAGATGAAATTGCTACTTCCCTAACTTCTAATGATGTTTGGATATATTTTACATGATTATTTGTCATTTTGATGGAAATGTCTTCTCACAGCTTTTTCAAGTTTTCAGATGGTATTGGTTATTTACTTAAATTGTAGAACTTTGGTACTTCTTGCTATATTTTGACAGGAGGTCTATCTGAAAATCATAGGATATAAACATTGTCTTTTATTTTGTTATTTCTCAATTTATCCATCATGTTCATTAGTTATATGTCTCCTCTCAAAAGATGAAATACAAAATATTCTGTATGTACATGATTCATTGTTAAATATAGTAAAATGACTCATTTCCACTATTGTAATTAAAATATTTTATAATCTTTTTTTGTCTTGTCATGAAAAATTCAAATGCCATTTTTATTTCTTCTAGATACCCATCCATGTGATGACTTATTCTATTAATTGACAGTTTTATAAGAGCACATATTGAATGCTTATCATAATTTATGTATTAAAGATATGCTAAATATAAAATAAAAGTACATGTACTGTAGGTAATATTCAATTGGGCTTTTTTAATGTGGAACACAATGTTTCAGTTTCTGCTTTATAAAAGGACTCTCCAAAGTTCCTTCAGATGATTCATTTAATTTTTCAAACCCATTATGAAGTTATTCTTTAATTTTAACTTGAATTATTCTTTATTTCAAACATTTAACTCCCCTATTGTGATGGTTCATAATAATAAAAAAGTAAATTATAGAAATACAGAGAGCACATTGACAATTAGTGAATAAAAGTGGACCAAAATGTACAGTTGTTCAGTCATTTCCTTTGTAGAATTATTCACATAATTTCTCTTTTATATTCAAGATCAACAGAAATGTGTTGCTTCAAAAGACAAGTTGTTATTTACCTGAGTAAGAGTTTTCATAATGAAAATATTTTTTTTCTTTGTGCTTCTCAAAGTAGAGCCTGAAAAACTGGCAACTTTCAGAGGATTGGGAAGAAATATAAAGAATAAGAATTTTGATAACTTGGACTCAAAGGGAAGACAAAAACAAATTCTGACCGATCACTAAAGACTAAGACATGGTATATAATTAGTGGGAAGTATAAATAACTCTTTTTAAAGGGTTTTTTAAAAATCATTGTTTAAATTTAATTAATATGAAACTTATTTAAGGACATTGTTACTGACTTTCTCTCCTACATAAAATGGTGGACTTCTGTTGAATTAAAAACCTAACATTTTTAGAAGTACTTTAAACAAGTTTAATGTAGAAGTTTATTCTAGCAAATAATATGTATAAATTAGCATTCTGAAATACCAGAGAGGCATAGACCTTCACCTATGACTGCGTGGAAGCAGTGTTTATAGAGAGAAAAGAAAGTAACACACAGAAAACCTTGCTTATTACACCTGGACCTTGGCAGTCTTTGTCCATGTTGTAGCAGATGAGCTCTCTGCCTCCCTTGGGCACTTAGGTCAGTTGAGTGTGATTGTCTGAAAGATAGCTCTGTGATTGATGGAGACTCATCAGCTATTTGTTATTAGAATACACTCATGTGGTTTGCATTTTTTTGAAACAATAGATTACAGTTAACTGCATATGGATTCAAGAAATAGAGATAACATTGTATGCCAAATTTCTAACTTGTTTTAACAATGAAAGCTAAAATATTAAAGATGATCAAAGAAAAAATGGCAGGACTACCAGATAACATTTAAGTTACAACTCATTAAAGTTAGAATACTATGGAGAAGAATGAGCCATGTGATTTTTAGCTAAACACTTTCAGCTCTTAAATCTTTTAGGAGTTTCCTTCAAACTGCTGAGACTCCACAGTTTTTATAGTCTTGCCTGACCAATGTTCTAACTAGATGGTTATCGTCCATCTGTGTAGTATAGCAGTGGCTGAGGGAATGACAGAGGGTAACAAAGCACCATTATCTGTGCGGTTGAACAAGTCCCTATACATTCAAACACTGGTCAGTAGTAAATACGCTGTAGAAGCAAAATGACACTCAAGTCAAGTGTTCTGTAGGAAATAGAGTTCTTAATCCAGTAGTGATTCCTACAATAGATAGGTGATAGATTTATATATAAATATATATGATATATAGATAAATAGGTGATAGATAGATAGATAGACGATAGAAGTTCCAGATGTTGAAATAACTATTGCCTTCATGCCCAGTATTATCAGGATCTATATTTATTCTTGACAAATATGACAGTTTATGATAGTATGAGTTCTTCAAATACATGTATCAAAAGAGACAACATACAAAGATAATTTATCCAAGGCTATGGCCATGTACTGTAATGTTAGAATGGATGCTTTGTTAATTTTCTTCTGATTGCAAATATGATAGATAAAAAAATGGTCATATGTAGGGGTCCTGAATAATTTTGGTGTCAATATGGCATAAGTGGGAAGAGGAAACCGTATTTGAAGAATTACATCCATTTGATGGCCTGTGGGCATGTCTGAGAAGCATTTTCTGATTCTTATTTAAGAAGGTCCAAGCTGTTGTGGGTAGTACCATCCTTAGCAGGCTGGGTGTGGGTTGTATGAGAAAAACAACTAAATTCAACCTTGAAGCAAGCCAGTAAGCAGCTTCCCTTTAGGATTTCTGCTTCAGTTCCTGCTGCCAGGTTCCTGCTTCTGGTCTTGATTTCTTTGTAACATACAAGCAAAAATTAATCTTTTCCTCCCTTGCTTTTGGTCATTTATTAATCACACCAAAAAAGGAAACTAGAACAGAATATTCCATATATAATTGTAAAAACAAAATAATCTTGATGGCAACATATTTTAAGATTAATTGCCATTTCCCAAAGAAATATCTAATAATAATAGCATACTCACAATTTAAAATCATATTTTGTAATGTGATCTACATATAAATGTTTCCATGTATGTTATTTCCCACTTCTCTGCCATTACATTACAAACTCCAAATTTATATGAGACCAGATGGCTGAGTTTGACTCAGGAAGTAATATGCAGGGCAATAGTCTTAGTTTTTGACAAATGTTTGTAACATAATATGAAGTCATTCATTAGGTCATCACAGTTCAAACACTTTGCTACAGAAAGATTAAAACTTAGCAAAAAAATTCCTCCTTTCTCTAGTTCATATTCTATTGAGAGTGTAGGAAAGATAAATAGACTAAATATCATTATGTCGATGAAATAATTCTTATAAAGTAAAAAGTATGGGCTAAAGATTAGAAATATTGCAGGAATAACAAGAATATTTTATTTAAAATTTAAATTTATAATAGTATGCAGAAAGGTGACTTCATTGAGACAGTGATATTTGTGTGTGATTACTGCAAATATTTTGGGTTATCTAGAGGAACAGTGTTCTGAAAAGAAAAGGCAAAGGCAGGCATTGGCCTGGTGTGCCAGAGAAATAGAAAGGACAAAGCAAAAGTAGTGGGAAGTTAGCCTAAGCACCATAAAGTAAGTTGAGAACATAGGGATTCAGTTAAAATGTGCCTTGGTTAGTTCAGCCTCCTGTGGTAACAAGTTTCTCAGCTGAGTTCTTTACTGACCAGAATTTTTTTCTCTGACAGTTCTGGATGATGGGTTTTCTAATTAGAAAATCAGAATGGTTGGATTTTGGGAAGATTGTCTTAAAGGATACAAACCATTGACTTCTTAGATTCCAAACAGTATAAAAATGACATGGTAAGTCTTAGATGCTCCTTGTATAAATATAATAATTTTATTCATGAGGACTCCACTCATAGGAAAAACTAGTTTCTCAAAGGGTTTACAGTCCATATGCCATAGATTTTAGGTGATCTCCAGTAATTTATCCATTGTGAAATATATATGAGCTTTGGGTGTGGAATAAGTGTGTTGTCCATGCGTGAGAGGCCATGCACACACTTGCACAGGGCAGAGGACTTCAGACATCCTGCTCTATCTTTCTCCACTTTATTCCCTGAGGCATGGTCTCTTACTTGTGCCTAGAACTTACTTGGTAGTTCATCCTTGAGAAAGACAAATTCTCCTTCTCTTTGCTGTCATTAAATGCATATAATTCTTCCTTAAGGAGTAAGGACACACAAGATGTCCCTCAGCCACATCAGTGTGTCAGCAGGTGCTGTCATGGCCCAGGTCTGGCTTAGGTAGTAATATTGTTATTTTTATGGTTGTAGCTTCCCTTAATGTCTAGAAGAAACAATTAAAGAGCAGACTTCCACTTTCAACTTTTTGAAAATAGTGTCTGTGTCTTTGCCTCACTTTCATTGATTAAATTCGACATTTTGGTAAACATTTAAATTGTCTTGGATAATTCAGAAAGATAGCACATCCTTCACCAGTAACTCCAGTTTATTATTTTTTGTGTGTTCCTTTTGCACAGTGCAAAAGTAGACATTATGTTCATTTGCAAATGTATGGAAATGTAAACAACAAAAATAGTAACTCTCTAAATGTTTTCTGGTTTACATAAATCCAATACAAAAAAATTAAAACATTGAGTGCTAATTTACTATTAATAGTGAAACAATGAAACAGAAACATTTGTACACACATAAAGGTCTATCTATTCTGTTGGGTAAAAATCTCAAATAACAAATCTCATCAAAAGGCTTTCTGCTTATGTCAGACTGTTAGAGCACAATATTTTCCCTAAACCTTTACATTTAAGGCTATTGAAGATTGTCAGATAAGGTCATGCAATGTAACACGAATCTTAAATGGTCTTAATAAAAACAAACCTGAGGCCCGGTATTGGGGTGAATGCTGGAAGATCAGAGAAGCAGAACAAGCCACAGCTTCCTCTCTTTGCCAATTCCTCAGCTGATCCTGTTTTGTCAGACTGGATGCCTCTCATCTGAACTGTGCTGCTAAAAGCCTAAAAGCTTAACCAGCTCTAGTTCCCAGTTTTCACACCTTATATACCTTTCTGCTTTCTGCCATCACTTCCTGGGATTAAAGGCTCACTTCCTGGGATCAAAGGTGTGAGTCACCATGCCTGGCCGTTTCCAATGTGGCTTTAAACTCACAGAGATCCAAATGGATCTCTGCCTCCCAAGTGATGGGATTAAAGGAGTGTATGCCACCATTTTCTGGCTTATATATCTAGTAGCTGTTCTGTTCTCTGACACCAGATAAGATTATTAGGGTGCACAATATTTTGAGGAACACAATATCACCACAATGTAATGCTAAACAAACACACAAAAAGGGTAAATGACAAACAGTAAAGTAGAAACAGGTGAACAATAACATGAGTTTTGTATTATTTGAAAGAATAATATACTTGTAAAGTTGTATATAATTCTAAATTCACTTCAGCTGTAAGATATATTTCAATATGCATTATTATTGTTCCTGTTGTAGTTGTGATGAAGTACTCTGATGAAAGCAACTTAAAAGAAATAAAAAGATTATTTTGTTTCACATTTGAGGTTCCAGTTCATCATGATGGGGTATATACAATAGAATAGCATGAGGTTGTTGCTCACCCTTCATCCAAATTAAAAAACGAAGAGGAATAAACACTTATGGTTAACTCATCTTCATTTTATAAAGTCTTTATTCACAACTCAGGAAATGATGCACCCACAATTGGCAGATCTCCCTACCTTATTTAACCTAATTAAGACAATATCCTAAAAGTTTGGCCAATATCCCATCTTCTATGAAGCTTGATATCATGAAGTTGACAATTGAAGTTATCACCACAAGAGATAACTCAAAGAATTAAGACAAGCAATATGTTAATGTGTATGAATTCAAGAAATGCTTAAAAATAGTGTAAAATAAATGAACTAAAATGTTGTTCGAATCTTAGATGGTCTTTTAATAAAAAACCCAGAGCCAGCTGTCAGTGCGAAAGCTGAAAGATTAGAGAAGCAGAGCAGCCAGCCACTAGTTCTTACCTCTTTGAAATCATCAGCCTTAAAGTGAGTGAGTTCCTGTTTCCTCACACCTTATATACCTTTCTCTGCCCTGCCATACTACTTCCTGGGATTAAAGGCATGTGTGCTTCCCAAGCAAGGCATGAGATCTCAAGTGCTGGATTAAAGGTGTGTGATTCCCAAATACTGGGATTAAGGTGTGTGCCACCACTGTCTGACCTCTCTGTCTAATCTAGTGGCTGGCTCTGTTCTCTGATCCTCAGGCAATTTTGTTAGGATACACAATATACTACCACACTAAAATATGAAAGAAAATTGAATATGAATTTTGATAATTTTGATATTTCCAGTTGTAATTGCATAGAATAACTTTTTCACAAGATGTAAAAAAAACATAATTTTCTGTACATTTTAGTTGGATCTAACAAAAAATACAAAAATTAGCTTATACAGTATAATTACCATGCAGGTTTTTTTACTCTTTCTTGTCATTTGTGAGTGTGTGTGGTGGCATCTACCTTTAATCCCAGTACTTGGGAGATGGAGGCAAGGAGATCTTGTGAGCTTGAGTCTGTATAGTGAGTTCTAGTTCATGCAGGTCCACACAGAGAGATTTTTTTCAAAAATCATAATTTGTAACTTAGGAAATTCACATTCTGCAGATGTATTCATAGATTATATACATGAATTAGTATAAATTATTTCTAGTGTTTTCATTATCACATTTTTCCATATATAGTGTATATACTTAATATATAAACATGAGCTTCATAATTTAAAATCTGTAAGATCCCACTAATTGAAAAATGTATTAGGTGACTGTTTAGATGTGACCTTCAAGAGATTTATTTTTTATGTTTATAAATATATTTTATATTTTTACTACATATGCTTTTTGCACATATACAATATAATAGTTTCACATATTGGAAACTATTACTAAAAATATTAAGATGTGTGCCCATTCTGAAATTATTTAAAAACTAAGTATTAGTTGGAAAAATAGAATAAACAACAGAAGGATTTTTATTATAATTTTTATGCTGGTCAGGTCAAATCCTAAATTGAGAAAAAAAGACAGCTTCTTTACATAGTATAAAAAAGAAAAACTTCCCAAACATTATATTCATATGTATCTTCTGCTCTTCCAATCCCCAGTCATGTTCTTTGGTATGAGATAGTTCAGATCCTAGGATAATTTTAGAGATTTATGAAAGGAAGAATTATTCATAATTTAAAATATCAAGTGTTTTCTGCTTCCTTTGCCATCTGTCCTTCTGTTTGACCTACTCTGTTGGTCATCTGGGCTCCGATGAAAATCTCTCAGAAGCACAGTAGTCCTATCCAGATGGGAGTCATCTAGAAAATCCCAACTGCAGCTGTGTTCAAACAGTCCTGCCACAGACTGTTGACAAGTCTGCTGTGAACGCCATGATCCTCTGATGTTACTGACTGGAGCAGCTGCTTTTTGACTTTTATTTTCATGAAATATATGTGTCCTATTGTTGTATTCAAGCTTATAGCTTTATTTTTACATATTTAAATTGGCATTTTAATTTCTACACTGATAGTTTTCAAAGTTTTCTTAAACATGTGTCTTATATCAACCACTGTAAATTGGTAGTCTCTTGTTATTAAAATATGCCAAAGAAATGTTTTTTCTTTGTATGTGAAATTTAAAGATAAGGCTATATACCTAATTTAAAATAGTGACTTTTAAATGAAATTATTAGTTATTAATTGATATTAATAATTAGTGATACCTTTTTGCCTGGTGTAAACATTATCTCCAGAAAAGTAAACTATGTAGTTTCATAGTTTATGAATTTGCCACAGTAAATGCTTCCCGATACTTCCCTCTTCATAACTATCAAACACAATACTGTTTTGATTATTAGTACATGAGACATTCAAAGAGTAGCATGTAGTAAGTTGTAATCATGTGGTACAATCAGTACAAGTATTGATTAGGTAGTATGAGTGATAAAAAGTCTTTAGTACATATATTTTGCTATATCTTCCATTGTTTAATATTTCATATTATTTGTTATTTAATAGCTATCTTGATGGATAAATTATATATTCTTTGGGCTGGGATATTTTCTTTTCATCTCAGTGATTATTTCTAACAGCCTACTGGAATTATGAGTAAGCTATGTCTTCTGCTTCCAGTTGAGTTATGTGGGACAAAGACAGAATGTGGCCATGACAAGTGACACCAAAGGCAAGAAAACATCAAGGATTTAAGTCATCTGAAGCCTAAAAACCAAGAAGAGAACAAAGACATACATATTTGTTCTAAGTGTGAAAGCAAGAAAACCGTCACAAACATTGCAATATGTAGAAACCTGAGTCAGAGCAAATATACATTAAGACACTGTTTCCTATTTTATTCTTAGAAAATCAGTTACTTTCTGCATATTGGTTTACCCATATCTAGATGAAAATATAGTATTGTTTTGTGTAGCATGTGCGTGTATGTATACATTTATTGTCTATATGTGGTGATATTTTACTTGTGCTGAAATGTGGTGATATTTTATTTGTGATTTGATAAGTAAAGCTTGCCTGGAGATCAGAGGGAAAAGGCCAGCCATTTCAAGTAAACAAAGTCAGGCAACTATAGCACACACCCTTAATCCAATCACTTAGCAGGCATGGTCTGTGTGTTCAAGACCATGCTAGGGAACAGAGCCAAGTGTGATGACACATGCCTTTAATCCCAGTACCAACCATAGAGACTTGGAGGCCTGTACAGACAGACAGTGACAAGGAAGTGAGGTAGCTGTGCTAAGAGCCAATGAGAAGGCAGAACAGCAAGGCAATAAAGGCGTGGGTAGACAGGAAGTAAGTCGCATTTGGAAGCTCTTCAGCTGTAAGATGTCTGACTGCTTTCTATCCACTCCTCTCTTGATACCATCCAAATGTTCTTTTATCATATACTTCTGTGTTAGTGATGTTTCTCTTGTTGTTATAAAACACTAAAACCAAGGCAACTTATAGAAAAAAAAAAAAGAGTTTATTTAGGCTTGTTCTTCCAGAGGGATAAAAACCCATCATCATGGTAGAAAGTTATAGCAGAAAGCAGCAAGCATCTGAGAATTCATCTCTTCTAGCAACAACCACAAGGCAAAGATAATGGACTAAATTATACCTCTAGTTTTAAGTTCTCAAAGCCTCCTTCTAGAAACATTCATCCTCCAAAATGGTCCCACCGCTGAACATCTCCAAACAGTGACACCAACAGGGGAACAAGAGTCCAAAACCACTAAATTATCATATTTAAATGACCTTTTATTATGCTTTTTAATAATTTAATTATTTTATTATTTTGTATATATGGATACGATAGAAAGGTAGATTGTTGAATCTACTTTTAAAAGGAACTACTTGTTTTAAATATTTTACATTGGATTGGATTTTTGTATAGTATATACAAATTTTGTATTGGACTCACCAAAATTGGATAAATACTGAAATTTTTTGTCTGAATTTGTCAAATGTTAATGGACTGGACTTTGCTTATATATATATATAAAATGGAGTTTTTTGTCTGAATCTGTCAAATGTTAATGGATTAGACATTGTTAATGTAATTCTTGACTATATATATTATATATACTTATTGGATATAGTTATAAGCTTCTTTTATCACCTTAGACAAAAAAGGGGAAATGTGGTGATATTATATTCCCCAATATATTGTGACCCTAATAAAATGATCTGGGGTCAGAGAACAGAACAACTACTAGACAGACATAGAGGCCAGAAAATGGTGGCACACACACACTTTTAATCCTAGCATTCTGGAGGCAGAGATCCATCCAGTTCTCTGTGAGTTCAAGGCCACACTGGAAACCACCAGGCTTGGTGACACATGCCTTTAATCCCAAGAAGTGATGGCAGGAAGCAGAAAGGTATATAAGGCATGAGGACCAGGAAATAAGTTTGTTAAGCTTTTAGGCATTTAGCAGCAGTCCAGCTGAGATCGATTTGGATGAGAACACAGAGGCTTTCAGTCTGAGGAAACAAGATCAGCTGAGGATTTGGCAAAGTTAGGTTAGCTGTGGCTGGTTCTGTTTCTCTGATCTTTCAGCGTTCACCACAATACCTGGCTATAGATTTGTTTTTATTAATAAGACCTTTTTAAGATTTGTGCTACATATGGGTGTTTTCCTTTCATGATTATCTGTACATCACATATTTACAATTCTCTTGGAAGCCAGAACAGGACATAACTTAACTTAAGAGTTTCAGATAGTTGGAAGCAGTTATGTGGGTGATGGGGATCTAACCATGGTCCTCTGGAAAAGTAGCCAGTGCTCTTAACCACTGATCCATCACTCCATCCCTTTTTTTGTGATTATGTTTTATCTGTTTCAGTCAACAAATACGAAACCCAATCAGGTTTTAAAAGAAAAAGAAATCTAGGATCCACCATGAAAATGAGAACGTGTCTTGCATATAAACTACTAGTTTGAAGAATAGAGGAATTAGGTCACATTGACCTGACATGCATTTTTAATCAGTAATGTGTATTATGTCCTTGAGTAAGCAATTATCCAACCTTTAAAATCTGGAAAGGCATTCTGTCCTGACCTAAATGGAATATATCTAATTTGTTCACACTGTCTTGCCATTAGAAGTATCTCTGCTAATAGAGAAAAAGACAGACTTGCTCAATATCCATAGATGTTGAAATTCATAGCAATTAATATCAAAATTTGAGACGAATTGATACTAATTTAAAAGCAGATGAAATGGGATTGAGACAGAACCAATCAAGGCTGGTTTTTCTGGCAAGCCTAGACTTCACTCTACCAAAAAATTGTGAACACATGAAGTAGACATGAAGGCCGTTCATGCCTACCTGACCATTTGTCCTCTCATACCAATATCTACTATATCTTCAAAGCAGAAAATCTAATTCATTATTTTTTTCTATGGTGTAAAGACCTGAGTTCTCCTACACCACAAATGGTATTTGATAATAAAAATATTGTCTCAAATATAAGAAAATCTCATTTAACCAGTTAATATAAAACTGATGAAAACACTGTGCATTACAGAAATATCAGCACCAAGTATCAGTGTGTATCATGTGATGGTATTTTAGAAGATAAGGAAGTCTAAATAGCCTTTGTGGTAGTTTATAGAAGAAAATAAGTAGCTTCAGAATGTATAGCTCTATCCTTCTACATTTTCATGTATCAATGATATATATTAAATCTACATTTGCATAGCATCTACATACAATTCCTCGAGATAAAGATAGAAGAATTAGAAGAGTGAGTGAAAATGACTACCTAATAATCAGTAGATAATTATGTATTAAAATTTTCTATTTAAGTAAAAATATAATTTGTATAATGTTCCAGACAGTATTGCATTTCTTTTTTTTCTTTTTTTAATTTTTTTTACTTTATAATTAATTTAATTTTACATATCAGCCATGGATTCCCCTGTCTTCCCTCCTCTCACCTCCCAGCCTTCCCCCTGAATCGATCCCCCATTCCCACCTCCCCCAAGGCAAGGTCTCTCCTGAGGAGTCAGCCCAGCTTGGTAAATTCAGCTGAGGCAGGTCCAGTCCCCTCCTCCCTACAACAAGGCTGAGCAGTGTCTCAGCATAGGCCTTAGGTTCCAAAAAGCCAGTTCATGCACCAAGGACAGGTCCTGGTTTCACTGCCTGGGGGCCTCCTAAACAGTTCAAGCTAATCAATTGTCTCATTTATCCAGAGGGCCTGGTTCAGTTCCATGGGAGCTCCTCAGCTATTGGTTCACAGTTCATGTGTTTCCACTAGTTTGGCTACTTTTCCCTGTGCTTTTTTCAATCATGGTCTCAATATCTCTTGCTCATATAATCCCTCCTATCTCTCGCAATTGGACTCCTGGAGCTCCACCTGGGGCTTGGCCATGGATCTCTGCATCTGCTTCCATCAGTCACTGGATGAGAGTTCTATCATGACAGCCAGGGTGTGTGGCCATCACCAGAGTAGGTCAGCTCAGGCACTCTCTCGACCATATCCAGTAGTCTATAGTAGAGGTATCTTTGTGGATTTCTGGGGATCTCTCTAGCACTCTGCTTCTGCCTATTCCCATGGGGTCTTCATTTATCATAGTCTCTTTCTTTGTTCTCCCACTCTGCTCCTGATCCAGCTGAGACCTCCTGCTCCCCTAAGCTCTCTTTCCCCCCAACCCTTGCTCTCCATTACCTCCCCCATCACCCCCAGTTTGCTCATGTAGATCTCATCCATTTCCCTGTCGTTGGGCAATCTCTGTGTCTTTCTTAGGGTCCTCTTTACTAGGTAGCCTCCCTGGAGTTGTGAGTTGCAGTCTGGTTATTCTTTGCTTTACATCTAGTATACACTTATGAGTGAGTATATCATCCTGAGTGAGGTAACCCTGTATTGCATTTCTTTTACACGTGTTTAAATGTTCAACTAACAAATGAAGAGATATATTTGAAGCAAAAAGAACAGTACAAATTTGTTCTTTTATAGCACTATTTAACACTATGTACATTATTGTCTTACAGTAACATTCTCACATTTAAGTGAACAGAATCTCAATTGAAGAAATGCATTCATAAGATTTGTCAGAGAGCATGTTTGTGGGTTATTTGTTTTATTGTTTGTTGATGTAGGTGATGCTATTCTTAGACAGGTAGGGCAGATGGTCCTGAGAGATATAAAAAGGGTACCTGAATGTGAGCCTGAAAGCAAGTCAGTAGACAATTTCTTTCACAGTTCCTGCCTCTGCTTCTGTTTGATTTCTTTCCCCAGATTCTCTTCATGGTAGATAGCAACCTGTAAGATGGAAAAAAAAAAAAAACACAAAAACTTCTTTTTCCTCCTCAAGTAGCTCTCCTTCAGTGTTTTATCACAGCAACAGAGAAGCTAACTAGCACACTAGGAAACTTCACAAATCCAATAGATCAAACATGTGCAACTTAGTTAGTTTTAATTTTATATATTTGAAAGAAAACATAAAATACTGAATTTGATTCCAGGAGGAAAATACTCAGAATTGTAATGTCCTTCTCTAAATAACTGGGAGAAGCTATAAAGTACATGTTAGCACATGATATCCAAGAGTCTCTATGAGTGGCGTTTACATATTGATTATTCTCATGTTAATAATATGTACCAGTGCTTGACTATATAGCATAATTCACTTATATTGATTTTTAATTTAATTTACAGTCTAGCCATGTACAGTCATGTTGTAGGTCATGTTATATCTGCAATCTGTAGTCGTTCTCAGTGATTCTCATGAAGTATAAAAAGGAATAAAAAGATCTAACACCATGTAAATCATCAGTATCTAAAGCAACTGTATTATAATTTATGATTTGTACATAAGAACTATTATCATTTAAAAATTTGAAGAAAAATTTGTTATTTTCCAGACACATTCAATGTCTGAAAAGATTCTTTAGGTGTACTACAAAACATTTTAAATGTAGGATATGGATTCTGTTTCTCAACTTTTATTGACCAGGTATTTTATTTTATGAGTCAACTGCTTGTTTTAGGCTTCCATATGAGAAAAAAGTTTATAACGATTAACTTTCTCACAAATGCTGAAGACAAAAGAAAGCATGCACTGGAGTCTTCAGCTAAGATACTGCCAATTATGTAATCTTTCAGTGGCAATAGACACTGTGTGATCGTGGTGGTTTTGTGAATTTCTTATTAATTTGAAATGATTCATTTTAATCCAAGCTCTGAAAATAAAACACTTGGCATCTATAGTCTGAAGCCTCTAAAATAAAGTGACTTTGTGCACAATGACATTCAAGACTTTCAATGAGGTTAACACTCCCTTAGTTTGGTGAGATTGCTCAGCTGGTTAAGGTGATTGCCACCTATCTTGAAGATCTGAGTTCAATTCCTGGACTTGACACAGTGGAAGGAAAGAATAAACTTGGCGTTCACCATTGAACATAGACTTACATACACTCCCCATACACATGCATACAAATGAAAATTAAATAAGCAAATAAAAATTTAATTTCTATTACTTTATGTGCATGTCTGTTTTGTTTCCACATATGTCTTTACCACATGTAAGCAGTGCCTGCACAGGCCAAAAAAGGACATCAGAATCTCTGAAACCAGAGTAAGAAACAGTTATTCCCTCGTGGGTGCTGGGAATCAAACCGGCTCCTCTGGAATAGCTGCCAGGGCTCTTATCCTCTGAGTTCCCCCTAGTCCCTAAAGTTAACACTGTTTTAATGTCCTATTCCAGCCTCCGAGACTGCATCGTGAGGACACATTGCTTGTTACAGTTTTATCCATTTTTGTGATAATGCAGATGGTCCATGAAGAACATGAAAACAGAACTGAAAGCTGAACAGCCCTTTGCATTTTGAAAGACTCAATGAGTCTAAGAAATTATATTATCTCAGGACTTTCGGGTTTCTTATTTTTGAGAATCACTTTTATTAGGATTTTCTATGTATAAGTCAAAACAGATAAACTTAACTGATAAAATTTGCCATGGCCAAAACTCAACAGAACAAATGAAAGCTGGGAAAGATGAGATGGCGCTTGGTGAGATGGCTGGTAGGAGTGTTATCAGCACTGCTGCCATGGAAATCAGTGGCCTGGTTCTGGAAAAAGCTGAAAATCAATCCATCACAAGAAACAGCTGCATCATCCTTGAACATAGACCTAAAAGATTCTACATCTTACCATAGAGCTACTTGTTCATCCATGTTCATGGTTACTTTATTTTTGATAGCCAGAAATTGAAAACTACCTAGAAGTCCATTAACCGATGGAAGGATTGTGAAATTGTGGTACATTTATACAGTGGACGATGCAGTTGTTTAGGAAAAAATGAAATTACTAAATGTGCAGTTAAATGGATGGAGCTAGGAAAAAAAAAACATTCTGAATGAGGTAAAGAATACCCCAAAAGACAAATATTGTATATTTGCTGTTAAACAGGATGCTAGTTTTTAAGGTTTAGATACATGTGTTTCAGTCAGAATTATCACAGAGGTTAAGTAGTTAGTAAGAGACAGGGTGAAGGAGGCCATCAAAGGAAGGGGAAATATAACAGTGTTACAAAGATAAAAGGGAAACCAGAACAAGAGGATGAAAGGGGAAGGAGATGAGAGTGCTTCGAAAGGTCATATGGAAACCTGCTACTATAGAAGACCCCTGAACAAACACACATCTACGAAAATAAATTAAATCATGTCGCCATATAATGAAGACATGATTCCACCCAGGTATCTTATGCAGGCAATTAAAAGATCCAATAACAGGAATGGCTTACATCTTGCTGTGTCATTGGCCAAAGGGGTTCCACAGATCAGTCATAACATCACAGGTATTGGTGAAATTATTAAGGCCACTCCATGTAGTTAAAAGCAAGATGTATTTAGTGGGTAACTCACAAATGAAGGGATAGGTTGCTGTGGGATGGTCTGTATGTCAAACATGTTGCTTATTGGTCAATGAATAAAACACTGATTGGCCAGTGGTCAGGCAGGAAGAAGTATAGGCGGGACAAGGAGGAGAGAATTCTGGGAAGTGGAAGGTGGAGGAGACACTGCCAGCCGCCACCATGACAAACAGCATGTGAAGATGCCGGTAAGCCACAAGCCATATGGCAAGGTATAGATTTATAGAAATGGATTAATTTAAGATATAAGAACAGTTAGCAAGAAGCCTGCCACGGCCATACAGTTTGTAAGCAATATAAGTCTCTGTGTTTACTTGGTTGGGTCTGAGCGGCTGTGGGACTGGCGGGTGAGAGAGATTTGTCCTGACTGTGGACCAGGCAGGAAAACTCTAGCTACAATAGGTAGGTCGTGGGGCCTGGGGAAGGTGTATCGCAGTCCAGCGGTATTCTCTGGAGCTCTGCTTGGTCCACCTCCACCGTCTCAGGTCCAGGAACAGAGAGAGCGCTCACCCATCCAGATCTCAGGTCTCCAGGGTCCTCCCTTGGCCCTGCCTTGTAGGCGTGACAGTTGCCAAAGCCTCAATGGGGGTTGGAACTTCCAGATAAAAGCTGGAATGGCTACCCACTACATCTCCCCCTTTTGTCTAAATAAGAAGGTTCTAACCTAATATAAGACTATATACAAAGGAATGGTTATCAAATATTGTCCAGGAATAATGAGGGATGACCTAGATAAGATGGAACTACAACCAACATGAACAATATCAAACAAGAGACATATACTAAAATTCAGAGAAGTATAGAGCATAGGTAAATGGCATGTTACAAAGATCATTCCAAAAGGTGTCCTATCCTAAAGAACCTGAATCTCATACTTAATATGTTCTATCTAAGATAATATATATACTAAGTTGTAACTATAATTGCTAGTCTTCAATCCCATCAAAGACCTGAGAAGGAATATAATGGTACCTGAGAAATGGTAGATGGATGCAAGCAACTTTCAGGAATCTTGCAAGAGTAGACGGAGACAGCTGGCAGCCTGAACAGTTACCTAATGTTTCTCAGCATTGTTGGTGCTTTCAAATTGGCTACAGGCCTAGAGTATCTGACAGACCATTTTCAGAAGCAGGAATTCTGAAAGACCATTTTACCCTGTCTTGGCAGAGTACAGTGGTTGCTTTCCTTGTGTCTCGCTTGTCCAGAAAGGATAGCATTGTTTTCGTACTGTCAGCAGTCAAGGCAAGGGCAGTTCTTTGCCCAGTAGGCCATTTTGTGCCAAGAAGACAAACTTCCAAATGGAAATGTCTTAGAAGCCCAACAGTCTCTCGGGATCATATCGGTGCAGCCAGGAGCAATTGTGTCTCACGTCAACAGAATTCTAAGTTATTTAAATGCCATATTCTCTAGGTCTATGAAGTGTTTGAAGATTACTTGTCCATCTGACCTATGTATCTGTAAATCTGGATAACCTAACTAATGTAACTATAGAGATGATAAGCATAGGTGACTATAAATCTATAAGTCTTATCTACCGAAAAATACCTAAGGACTAAGGCTTCATGTAAACAAGGTAAACAGTCTATAAGCAAATGTATGGTAAAGAATGAGACTTCAAAATTGTGACAATACACAAGATATTTATAACAGAGGTAGGAATATATAGTGCAATATGCAATATGACAATAATCTTAAATATATATCAATATACAGAATAGCCTCAACAGAAGTAGAACATACATAAAGTATGACAGATATAAATTCACATTTGCATCAATATACATATATTTCAAATAAGAGTAGAAATATATGTACATTATAACAAATATAGTTCTGTATTTGTATCAATATACAAATTATCTTAAACAGGAATATAAAAATAGTTTACATTTGTATCAACATATAAGAATCCATAACAGTGCAAATTACAGTGCAAATTATCTAAGGCTGCTATTTTACTAAATTTGTTTACTAGTATATACAATAATCTACCATAATATCTTATACCTATCCATTCCATTTCTTCTTTTCCCTTTTTTTTAGGAGAATATTGAGTCTAATATTTTCTTCCACTCTCAACCCTATAAACATCATCCATAACCCTGAGAATTATGAAACCTAAGGGAGAAGGGGCGTCATTTTCTTAGAATTGCTTCTTGCTGTTTAGGGGGTGATGTTATCTCTGTTGGGTACTGTGAGAAAGCTCAGATAGTTAAATCTCAGTTAGACTAACTGTAGGTTCTGTAGCAAGTCTTAGTGTAATGGGTAAGATTGTCTGAAATTCTGGCAAGAAGTGTAGTATGATGATGATTACCATGGCATCATTCTGGATTGGGTAGGGTTGTTGTTGTTGGGGCCCCATCTTCCTTCTGGAGACTTCCAAGATTGCTATTGGAAAAACTTATTTGTTATCAAAATGGAAGGTTTGGATTTAAAGAGGATATAGCATGTTAGAAAGGATTCTGAGAAATCAAGAGTAAGCATGGAGAGAATTAGAATCTTGAAGACAATGGTCCCTTTTTATTGGTTTCTTTCTGTCCCACACCAGAGGGCTCGTCTGATACAGGACTGAAGAATCTCTCAACTTTTTTTTTTAGCAATATGCCTGGGTTTAGAGAAGGAGTGAGCCAATTCCATCTCCAAAACCAGCTTGGTTTTGGTTTTTATAATTGAATTGGAACCACAACTTTACTAGATTGATAGATAAATAGATGTTGGATAGTGAGATTTTACCGTGTGTAGATTGGTACCAATAGATTCTTTCTTTCTGCTGTAAACATGCGGATATCCAAGGCCTTATGATTTTTGGAAGATGGGTATTTCCATTATCCTGGAAAGACAAAAACAGAACCCTACCCCAACCTTTGATTGTTAAATTTTTTCTCACAACTTATAGAGATGTCACATTGATGGATGATCTTTTACTTCTCCTCATCAAGGGGTTTTTCCTGTTCAAATCGAATTTTTATTAATTTTGTTGGTATCCATAGCTTTTCTTCTCCTGCAGAAACAAAGGCAAAACCCCTTCCCCAACGTAGAATATATCCAGGTTTCCATTCTGAGGTCAGCACATCCTTGAAATAAACCGGTTGGGGTTGGTTTAGCTCAGGAGTTTTGTCTGTCGTCCAATGTCTTTCCACAGCTGTTGTTCCTTTCTCATCAGCATTGAGAAACTTCAAGGTTAATAAAGCATTATGCAATCTATTTCTAGGAGTCATTGTTACCTGTTGCTGTTTATTTAGCATATCCTTTAAAGTTCGATTGGATCTTTCTATGACTGCTTGGCCTGTAGGGTTGTGTGGTATACCTGTAACATGCTTTATATTGTAATTAGCAGAGAATTGTCTCATTTTATTGGAGACATATGCTGGGGCATTGTCTGTCTTAATTTGTACAGGTATTCCCATGATGGCCATAACTTCTAATAGGTGTATAATCACAGAATCAGCCTTTTCAGAACTCACAGGAGTTGCCCACTGAAATCCTGAATAGGTGTCAATGGTATGATGTACATACTTTAATCTTCCAAATTCTGCAAAATGAAACACATCCACCTGCCAAATTTCATTTCTTTGTATACCTTTTGGATTGCTCCCTGCAGGTAATGGGGTTTGGTTATAGATGGAACAAGTAGGACATTTTTTTCACAATATTCTTAGCCTTTTGCCAAGTGATGGAGAAATCCTTCTTCAAACCTTTGCTATTTACATGGTATTTCTTATGAAATTCTGAGGCTTCTAGCACATTACCTATTAGTAACTGATCAGTCTCATCATTACCTTGTGCTAGAGGTCCACAGGCTATTGCCAAGGCTACTGGTTACCCTCCATAATCTGACTATTAAGATCTTATGTCATTGAACATGGCCTTGAACAAGAAAAAAATTGAAGTGATTCTCAACTAGAAGGTTCAGCCTGGCTGAATAGCATTCATGGTGCTGGAAAGTACCTTTCTCACTACAAGAAAAAAATAAGCACAAAACCCTGTAACCTACAACAGGGTCCTTCTTCAAGGACACACTAATTGAATAGAGGCAGAAAGGGTTATAGGATTAGCCAACCACTTTTTTTGTTGTTTTTTGTTTTTTTTGTTTTTTGTTTTTCGAGACAGGGTTTCTCTGTGTAGCCTTGCGCCTTTCCTGGAGCTCACTTGGTAGCCCAGGCTGGCCTCGAACTCACAGAGATCCGCCTGCCTCTGCCTCCCGAGTGCTGGGATTAAAGGCGTGCGCCACCACCGCCCGGCCCACTTTTTTTAAATTGAGTTTAATGCTCAATCCATGAGATGGAATACATATCTGACACTACTGTTTCAAGAGCCTGACTAAATATGTCATGGACATAGGATAAAACCTGCTACTATTATTCTGCCAAATGAACATACCATTAAAATGGCTCCTAATGACATATTGTTATACTCATAGACAAGAGGATTGTCCAATCCTTGTCCCAGAAGCATCTTCTTACAGGAGATGGGATTAAATGCAGAGGACCATGACTAGACAGTATGGAGAGTGTGAGAGACTTTGGAGCTCTCTGAAATATTTGGGATTGTAGACAAATTTCTAAACAGTCTTATTAAATAAAAACCATGGAGCCACATATTAGGGTGTAAGCCTTAGAGAGATCAGGGTAACAGGGCCAGCCACTAGCCAATCTTACTCCACCAACTCTGCAGCTTCCAAATGCAAGTTACTTCCTGTCCACCCATGCCTCTATTGCCTTGCTGTTTTGCCATCTGATTTGCTCTCTCTACCCAGCTACATCACTTTGTCTTTCTGCCCAGCTCTGTCACTTCCTGTCTGTCTGTACAGACCTCTAGACCTCCACAGTTAACTAGTTTTGGAATTTAAGGCATGTTCCACCATGCCTAGCTCTGTTCCCAGTGTAGCCTTGAACTTACAGGGATCCTGCCTGCCAAGTGATAGGATTAAAGGTGTGTGCTAACATTGCATGACTTCTGTGTTGTGGCTGGGTTTTTTTTTCTGATCTCCAGGCAAGCTTTATTTATTAAAGCACAAATAAAATATCACCACATGGAATATCTTTACAAATTCCCTTCCATCAAGACTCAGGGATCTGTGTGGAGGGAGAATACGAGCCACAGATGGTAAATGACTCCAAGAAAACAGAACCATCCAGACACAATAGTGCTGTGGAATAATGCTTGTGTACACTGTAAAGAATGTCACTCGAATTGGTTTAATAAAACACCGATTGTCCAGTAGCCAGGCAGGGAGTATAGATGGGGTAACCAGACTTGGAGAGTTCTGGGAAGAGGGAGGACAGAGTCAGGAGTCACCACTCTGATGCAGAAGAAGCAAGATGAGAATGCCATATTGAGAAAAGGTACTAAACCACATGGCTAAACATATATAAGAATTATGGGTTAATTTAGGTGTAAGAGCTAGTTAGTAATAAGCTAGAGCTATAGGCCAAGCATGTATAAATAATATTAAGACTCTGAGTCAATTATTTGGGAAGCATCTGCTGGTTATTTGGGAACAGGTAGGCAGGAGAAAAACGTCTGCCTACACAACAGGCTTAATACACATATAAACTCAGAGATGCTTTGACAGCACAAAGCATCTATGTAGAAGAGCTACACAGGTTTAAGCCTGACAAATTCTAGCACAGAGAAGTGGAAGTTGACACAACATCCCACCCCTAAACAATAAGCCTTTTCAACTAAGACCTGTAGAAAAGGGAAAATCAGTGTTCTCATTTGTAGTCTCATGGTGTGTATCAACCACCCTCCAAGGCAGGCCCCATGTCCAGGAGCGGTTGGTCAACAATAAAGGTTTTTGGCTTATTGGTTTTTGTTTGCCTTGAGCTTTGTTTTTTGTTTTATAATATAGAGGAGGGGGGAAGAACATGAAGTAGGATGGGTAGGAAAAAGAGAAGAATCTGGAGTTGTTGGGCAAAGGGGAAGAATATGATCAAAATATATTGTAGGTGACAATTGATGTATGTAGATTCTGACACAGACAGCAAGTGAAAGCATAATGGAAGATCTGGAGGGAGGAAAGGGTAGGAAAAAATTGTGTAATATATTATAAATTCAAAAATAAGAATAATTACAATCTGTATTATATGTAAAATATTTGAATAAAGTATCATGTCAATAGCAAAGAAAAGAGGACTAATGTAAGGAAAATACTAGAATAAGGCAGAAAACAGGCATACTCAGAAGAAAAAATGTTATATATACATGTGTGTGTTGCTGCGCAGGCATGCACGTGTGTATTTATAAATGCCTGGTGTGTGTGTTTAGGGGGTACAAGTTCCTTGTGCTCACAGATAGCACTAGGGATATCAGAAATGTTAAACATGCAGGCATTTCTCTTCAGTGAAATGGATTTATACCTGCTTCCACTCAGAAGGCAAGGAGTGCCTGTCATTAATAACCTGGTGATCTATACTGCCTGTAGGGTCAGGCTTCACCAAATCCCCAAACTATTATGCTTATCTCAGACTCCTAAGCATTGTTTCTGATTAAGTAGAACCCATTCTTATGAAAGCAGTTCATATAATTTGCTAAACAGACTACTATTATGCTTATCCCACACCCTTCCTCCCTAGACCCTTACCCTGCGCATCATTTCCCAGTCAAGGTAACCCATTCTTATGAAAGAAGTCACAGGTACTTTGCAAAAGACATGCACTTTTCAAAGCAGTTTCAATGTAGTCTTGCCTCTTGTAACAATTGTCATGAGGAAATCTTTTCCCAAAGTTGTAATGTGTTCAAATATGTTAAAAATAAATGGCATGGGATCAGAGATGTGTTTGAATCAACACTAGCCAACTAAACTGTTGAACTGGATTTCCTTCATACCTCATGTTGATCTTTTCTCTGGCAGCAGTAGCAATTGCAAGGGACCCCACATGTATGTATGCATCTGTGTATGTTTGTGTGTGTGCATATAACTTAAAATGTAAGGCCATTTTCCTTTATACATTAATTAGTAAGGGGAACAAGCATGATTAGGATAAAAATTTATTCTTTTGCCTATTATTTTAGTGTCTACTTGACATGGGCTAAGATCATCTGTGAAGAGGACACCTCATTTGAAAAAAATCCCTCCACCACGTTGGCCTACAGGCAGACTTGACTGAAAATTGATGTAGGAGATAGGACCTTGGTGGGCTATGTCATCCCTGGATATGTAGTTCTGGGATTGATCAGAAAGCAAAAGAAGCAATTCAAAAGAAACAAGCCAAGCAGCATGACGTCATAGTCTATGTTTTAGTTCCAGCATCCAGATTCCTGTCTCAGCTTCCCTTGGTGATGGACTGTAACTTGCTCATCAAATAAACCTCTTCCTTTCCAAGTTGCTTTTGGTCCTGGTGTTTATTACAGCAATAGAAACTTGAAAAATTTCTTAACACTCTTGCTCAGGGCAGAAGCACATTCCCAGGAGTTGACAGAGAAGACTCTGACGATGGTTTTTCTGTTGATAATGTTATTAAAACTTGTACCACTTCATTTTGTATTGAGCAGTAGTATCTAAAAATTGGTTCTCTAAATTTATCACAAAAAAGCAACCCTACCACCCAGCTGTTCTTTTGTCATTATGGGACCTAAGCATATGACGATATATTGCTTGTACTATTAAATTTTAACAAGTTCTGTACTCAGGATTATTGACAGTGACAGTGAGAGACACAGCTCTATAGTGCAGCTTGAAGCCTGAGCTGGGGTTTTCCTTTAGGACCTCCATAACAGTAAACCTAGGATCTTGACTTTTACTGCAAAAATAATAAATTTAGCATGAGTCTGTATGAAGTAAAATTGAGTTTATTAATTAAAGGTATGATAAAGAGATAAGATGTGATTTAGAATTAATCACTGGTATTTACAGAAATGTGTCTACAAATATCACCAGGATACATGGCTTTTGAATTCATGTCACGCATACAATGTAACTTGATTTAAAGAGTAAACAATGAACAAAAATGAAGTTTCAAAATTAAAATAAAAACTGAGTTGTTTTATTTTTTTTCTACATCTTAAGGGATTTTCCTGAAAGCATTGTATGAGGTCTGTTGATCAAGTTTATGGATGAGAGACAGATGCTGATGTATTTAGGCTAAAAGGTCTCATTTATTCTGTCCATAAGCTATCCTCCCCCATATGTTGTTAATTCTATTTGAGACATTGCACAGAAAAGAATAGATTAAAAATATTTGCACTTATTTCTAGGTGTTCTAGCAAAAAGTCCAAGATTGAACACCTTTCCTGATGTCACTGTGATGTTAGAACCTCGTTGACTATAAATACCATTAAAACTGACATTTTTCTTTCACTTTTATAACTTAAATCCTCTTAGAGTACACTAGCAGACAAAATGATGAAATCATTTCCATGCTTCATTCCTCTAAATCATCTCTATCCTTGGGTCTTCTCAGCTCAGCATTATGTTCTACAAGATTTAACATCTCAGTGGGCAAAGGGCAGAATTCATCAGTAGGATATAGAAAGTTAAAAAAAACACAACTAAAATCAATAAATGATAATTTTCTCCTGTCATTTTCAGTTTTTGAAGGTTTGGATAATTTACAGGCTGGTGTACAGCACATTGTGATAAAGCAGTGATATAACACTAATAGTTTTGTGTGGAAGGCAGAGGAATTTTCCACTTGCATGGGGAATGAAAATCAAACTACATAATTACATATAAGAATAATAAGCCCGGAGTTCATAGTCACTTGTTTCTTCCTGAAGAATCAAACTGTTCTTCTACAAAGTAAAACCAAATTTCAACTGTTTTCATTTCTTATAATTAAAATGTTAAAATACACATATTTAAAATGGTAAAATGTGGAAAGATACCAAGTCACAGTAGGAACTGTATTTCTTTCCTACAGGCTTTTCTTTGGCAACCAATCAGTATAAATTAACTAACCTGCTCTCAGGGAAATTATGACAGCATTAGGTAATAAAACATTCTTGATACACACAAATGTGTACAGAATTGGTGGTGAAATCAGTGAATCTTAGTGAGTTTACAGCCACTGTGATATTGTCAAAACATTAACAGATAACTTTCTGGAGTTTGTTTCAGATCATTTAAGATTTTCATCATTTAATCTTAATATTTTTGAATAAGCTGTTTGGATAAAAAGCTATTTATTCTATGATTTCAAACATAATTATTCAGAAAAACTAACAAGGAGAATTAAATTGTTTACTTTGCTAACTGGTTGTGTTAATTTTGTTGTTTCTTTGGTCAAACAGTCCAGGAGAAGTACCTAATAACAAGATAGGCATTCCTCACATTGCTGTAGATATAGTCTGTCATGGGCAGCGAGGGCGGCAGAGAAGCAGGAGCCTGAGGCAACTGGTCCCACAGAAATGAGAAAATAGAGAGCAGACAGGGAGTATGGCTGGAGACAAGGCCTGCTGTAGAGCTGTAAGCAGCTCTACAATTTTCCAAAATGTTCCCACCATCTGACAACGAAGTATTCAAATAGATGAGTCGACTGGGGCATTTCACATTCAAACCACAGCAGAAATATTTAACATTTTCATCAATAATCTAAATGGTAATGTGAAATTTGGTTCAGTACAAACTGTTCCCTTTAACAATCATAAAATTTTCAGATTAGTTCCCATTGAATATTTAGGTATTTGGTGTTTGGATGTAAATATTAACCCCAAGTGCAGCATGATTCTCTCTTATTTGGAGACAACGTCTTTACAGAGTCTTTACAATGCAATCAAGTTCAGGTCACTAAGGTGGACTTCAATCCAGTATGACTGCTGTCCTCATAAAGTAGACATAAGTTCAGGCTGTGGGGGTACCTTAGTCACAAGGAACCCCATGTCATGTACATGGCCCTAGATTTGATCCCCAACACACAAAGAAAGCAAAAGAGAGAGAAGGGGAGGAGTTAGGGAAGAATGAAGGAAAATAGAGGGGAAAGGGCCTAAAGTAATACCTTACACAAATCCTTCTCTTGCAGATCTCAAAAGAAAGTAGCACTATCTGCTATGTGCTCTCAGACTCCTGCTCCAGGGAATAAAGCATGACTTCCTGTTATGTGCTGATATGTATGCAACTCAGTAGTACTTTGCAAGAAGCCTGAGGAAGCTAAAACATGGATTTCTAAGTAGTAATGCTATATCTAGAGTTTTCCTGGTCCTGCCTGGCCCATGGTCAGGACAATTCTCTCTTACCTGCCAGTCCCGCAGCTGCTCAGACCCAACAAAGTAAACCCACAGAGACTTATATTTCTTATAAACTGTATGGCCATGGCAGGCTTCCTGTTATCTAGTTCTTATATCTTAAATTAACCCATTTCTATTAATCTATAAATTGCCATTTGGCTCGTGGCTTACCGGTATCTTAACATCTTCTCATGGTGGTGGCTGGCAGCGTCTCTCTGCCTCAGCCTTCCACTTCCCAGAATTCTCCTCTCTTCTTGTCCTGCCTATACTTCCTGCCTGGCTACTGGCCAATCAGCATTTTATTTACACAGAGCAATATCCACAGCACTTCCCTTTTCCTTTTTTGTTCAAAAAGGAAGGTTTTAACTTTCACATAGTAAAATTACATATAACAAAACAATTATTAAGCAAGAATTATAGTTACAATATCTAGTATATTTATAATATCTAGTCTATTTGGCAAAATTAAAGAAGATATCCTATCTATCCTATATTTCTGTGTCTAAGGTTTCATATCTAAATTATCTTTTATCATAACTAAGGAAAATTATATCTATCTAGTCTTCAACGACATCAAAGACCTCAGAAGGATATTATATTAGCTGAGAAATGGGAGAAGGATGCATGCAACTTTCAGGAGTCTTGCAAAAGTAGACAGAGACAGCTGGCAGCCTGGACAGTCACCTAATGTTCCTTTGTAAAGTTGGGGAATCTGTCTTCAGTCCACAGGCCTAGAGTCTCTCAGTCACTTCTCTCTGTGTCCTATAGAATGTCTGGCAGTCTCCTCTGTGAAGCAGGAACCTGAAGGACCATTTCACCAAACAAAGTTCAGTGGTCACCTTTCTACTGATCCTACATGTCCAGTCGATCAAGCAGTCCAGGTAAGAACAGTTTCTTACCCAAATGACTATTTTTGTCAAAGTGAAGATAAACTCTATATGGAGTGTCTTCGGTGCCCATCTTTCTCTCTGAAGTAAATCTGGTTCTGCCAGGAGCAGACATGTCTCACTGTCCAGAAAGTCTAAATTTTTAAAACATTTTAAATGCTATGTTCTGTAGGTCTTTGAAGTATTTGAAGATTACCTATCTATCTGAAATATATCTATGTATACCTAGAAAACTTAACATGACTATAAGTTTGACTGTCATAGAAGACTAATTGTTCCATTACAATTTAAATGAGTTGTATAAACATAATACCTTAAACAAGAGTAAAAATACACATACAGTATAACAAAATTAACTTTAAATGTGTATCAATAAACTAAAATCCATAGCAATGTTGAACATTTTAAACAACTTGTTGCTCATTAAAAGTAGGTTCAACAATCTATCCTTTTATCCTATCATATCTATGCTGTCCCCCTCCCCCCCCTTTTTTTTTTAGAAAGACATTGTATTTATAATCAACCTGCTTGAAATAAAAATACTGGTTTTTCTCTGTCCCCCACCAGAGGGCTCTTCTGATTTGGGACACAAGAATCTCTTAACCTTTTCTTTTAGTAACATGCTTGGGTTTAGAGAGGGAGTGAGCCAATTCCCTCTCCAAAGCCAGCTTGGAATATTTGGGAAACTGGGCATAGCTTCTCTTACTACTTCCTGCTGGAGGTGGGGGCACCGTATCTTATGGGGATACAAAGAAAATTTTAGGATTATGGAGTAGTCTGTGAGGGTGTATCGTCTGAGCCAGTTGCCTTGAAACTGTTCTTCTGGATGTTGGATCATCTGGGCCATGGTGTCATCAGAGACCTTTCAGGGGGTCTTGGATGGTCAAACCTGATGTATCTTAATCTGGAACAAATCCTCTGGCTTTCTATGGAAACAAAAGCAGAGCCTCCTTTCCAAAGCAACATATCCTTGGATCCAAATTTTGAAGTCAAGGTAGCTTTAAAATACATATACTTGTTTAACTCAGCAGCTTTTACAATCAAATGTTTTTCTGCAATTAAAAACCCCAAAGACAACACAATCCAGATTCTCTGTGTAATATCCATCTTTACGTGGCTTATTTTTTATACTACCTTTACTGTCTCTTTAAAGACTTTATTTTTAAAAACTATCTATTTCTTCATATAACTGTATATATTTCTTTTTTCTCTCTTCTAAGCCTACATACATTTTTACATAGATTGTAAAGCATTTAAAGTCTTGTTCCATCTGAATCTGTCTTATTGTGAATCTATTGATTTAAACTGCAGCATTCTAAGACTGAAACAGTGCTGTGCGTGCTGGCTTCACCCACCTCAGCTTCCCAACATGGTGGTAGTACATGGATTTCTAAGTAGGAATGCTCTGGAGATAGAGAGGGCAAGAATGAGGGATTTGATGATTTAGTGTTCAGAACATTTTTTATTTACAATAAGCGAATGCATTTCATACTATCACTTTTTTCATGAAAATGGCTCAACTTTCTAATCTCCAAAGTAAAATACATTAAAAATTAAAAAAAAAAGTTTCAAGCTGAAAAATTGAGATTTCTCAAATCTGTGTTCTGCATACTTCCAATCTGGTTCCATCACATTTGCGTTCACATGGATATTGCAACCTAAGTGTATTTCTTCAATCACATTACATGTTAAGAAGGCTTTAGCTAATGTCTCAGGACAAGTTTTAGATACATATAAAACTTAGGAACATTAAATTACAATTTTGGGACTGTCATTTGCTACTGTATTTAATTCTTCCCTATAAAACCACAAAAAGCTTCCTGTTTATCAGATAATGTTAATGAAATGGAAAGGTATGAAGAAAAAGAATACTAGTGTTTCAAATACACATTTGTTTTTGTTTTTCGAGACAGTCAAATGTACATTTAATGAGTTACTATTATGGGCTCACTTGTAGAGCTGTAAAGTTCACGAATTGATTCATTAACCCTTGGAGTCCCTGCATTAGGAGTTCGGGGCTTTAGAGATGGTTAAGGCTAAGTGCATTCACTGGTCCCAAAGGACTTGTGCTGTTTTAAGAGGAAGGGGACCTCAGAGAAGGCTACAAGTCAGGAACAGACAATGCTTCAGAGACTCTCCCTTGTGGCATTCTTACATTGGTCTCTGATCCTCCAGAAGTATGCAAAAACAAGATCCTATTGTTTGTAACATCCAACTTTTGATATTTTGTTATTGGAGCCCAAATAAACCAGGACAGTTAATTTTGGTTAGTCTTACATGTTTACAATTCTTCTCATGAATGTTTAGCCCCCAGCTGCTTTCATCATCTACACCACAGACTACATAGGATCTGCTTCTCTGTTCCTTTCTATCTCTTTGTCATTGTATTACTGGCTGCCTCAGGGAAGGAACACAACATAGACAGTTTTCACCTTTTAAGAGTGAAAAAGATATATGCATCAAATGAGTGAAAAAGACTTTGATATAGGCTTCACATTTAGAAATTTCAGTACAGAAATATCCAGTTTTATGTGAGTTATTTTTCTGTGGATACTGCCTCATCCATTATAGTTCACAGCTTATAGGAGCAACAAGAATCAGTATGTAAAATAAATGTCAGATATATATCAGTATAGAGGTTTGGATAAAAGAGAGTAATGTATGACATCCAATTGTAACAAGAAATAGCATCCTTTGGCTCTAAAAAGCTTTGGGAACCCCAGAATGACTGAAGGAATAGGGTCATCATCACATATTGGTTGGTGTGTTGAAGGAAGGAGAAATCTAAGATCGACAGACACTATTAAAAGGGCAATAAAATTTCCTGTGTATCTGTACTAGCATATGGCAAGTTGTCAGAACAATGACTGGAGAACAGATAGGCAGGAAACCTATTCTCTATACCCAGTCCTGGCATGAATGTGAAATATAAGTGAGACTAAGTTCTTTCTATTGGACAGCATAGGAGACTCAGACATGGGAGCAAGACAACACGAAACAAAGCATGTGAGGGCTGGAGAGATACCAGAGTGGTTAAGAGCACTTGTTGCTCTTCCAAAAGAGCTTAGTTCAATTTGAAGCACTAATATCCAGTGGCTCACAACTGCCTGTAACCCAAGATACAAGGATCTGATACCTTCTGACTCTGGGCACACACACACATGTGGCACACAAACTCACATATAAATAAAAATAAATATTTAAAAAAACATGTGTGTCCCACACTGGAGTTTAATATTTAGGGTTCTATGATTGTATAGTTAAAAATTAATAGCAATGATTTGTTTTACAATTTGAGATATTACTTTATCTCATATAAGATATAGTAAATATTTATACAACTTCTTTTTGCTTATGTCTTGTACTATGCTTTATATTCTAACATTTTTATATGCAATGTATTTAACATTTTAAAGCTATTTAATAATTTTTATTTCGTTTACAGATATGAAACGATTCATTGTTATATTTTAATTTATATTTATCTAGTAACTAATGAAATTGAATGCATTTTCCTCTAGCTATTTGCCATTCTTATAGGAATCTGTTCTTTAATCTCTTGTTCAATTATTGTTTATTTTTGAGATTTTAATATAATTATATCATTTCCTCATTCCCCTTTGCTCCCTTCAAATACTCCCACATAACTCTTCATGCTCTCTTTCAAATTCATTGTCTCTTTATTCATTAAGTATTATTAAAATTTTGTTACTTTTCTAATGCAAATATATTCCTAAATTCATAAATAAAATGTGTGGTGGCTTGGAAGAAAAAAGTCCCCAAATTGAGTAGCACTAATAGGAAGTATGGCCTTGTTGGAGGAAATGTGTCACTGTGGAGGTGGGATTTGAGATTTCATATATGCTCAAGCCATGACCAGCATCCCAAACCATTTCCTGTTGCCTATATGGTATCGTATTCTCAGCTACTTCTCCAGTACTATGTTTGCCTGCACACAGCCATGTCCTACCATGATGATAGTGGACTAAACCACTGAAATTATAAGCCAACCCCAATTAAACATTTTCCTTTATAAGAGCTCCCGCGGTCATGGTGTTCTTCTCAGTAATAGAAATCCTAACTTAAGACAAAACCTCAGCCTGTATATTATTAATTGTATGCATGTTTTCAGGGCTCACCACCATTTGGTATTGGCTAACCACTATTTCTTCAGCTCTCAGCATTTCTTAGTTGCATGTACATTGATTTTTTTAAATGTCTGCTAATTTACTTCCTCTTTATATAAAGTTATTTATTTATTCTTCTCTCATGTATTACATCCCACCTGCAGTTTCTCCTCCCTCCATTCCTCTCAGTCAGTCTCTCACCTCCACCTCTCTCTCCCCCAGATTGACTCCTCCACCTTCAGAAAAGAGCAGGCCTCCCAGGTAGATCAACCAAACACGGCATGACTTTACAATAAGTCTGGGTACCACCCTTCATTCCATCTAGCATGCAGTTCTTTGTTTATAGTTGAGGCCTCTTGCTCTTACTCCCATGTTGTTGAGCTCATGCTTAGGTAGTCATGTTAGTGAGATTATGGGTTCAGTTTCTGACATTTCCAGGAAAAATACTCTCATATAAAAATCCTTGTTCTTCTGACTTTTACAATCGCTCTGGTCCCCTCTTTAGTAAGGATCCCTGAGGCTTTGGTGGGGGAGTTACATTGTTGATGTACCTTGGAAATGGGATCCACAACTATACATTTTGATTGGTTGTAGGTTTTAATGATGATATTTATCTGTTGCAATGACAATTTTTCTTGATGAAGAGTGAGGACTTCACTCATCCATGGGCTTAAGGATAAATATTTAGAATATAGTTATTGTTTTATTTATTTAATTTATCTGGTTTAGTAAAGTGGCAGTTGTAGGTTCCTCTCCAATATCTGTGACTTCACTAGCCCTGGGGAATTGCCTAAATTTCTAGTACTAGGCATGATTTCAGTCTTGTTGAGCAGATTTTTAAATTACAGTAAGAGGGGTTGGTTATTGATAAAGCATGCATGCTGCTTCTCCATCTTAGGGTTATTGTAACATTTGCCATTGTAGTTTCTAGTCTCTTTCACTGATATTTCAGTTTTACTCATTTCTCATTTAAAAGTGCAAATAGATCCATAGCTTTGCCATGCACAAAACTCAAGTCCAAATGGATCAAAGTCCTCAACATAAATCCAGTTACTCTGAAATGGATAGAAGACAGAAGAGAAACTGGGAAGTAGCCTTGAATGCAAAGGAGACCACTTTCTAAATATAACACCAGTAGCCCAGACACTGAGAGCAACAATTAATAAATGGGACCTCCTGAAACTGAGAAGCTTCTGTAAGGCAAAGAACCCGGTAATTAAGACAAAAGGACAGCCTACAGAATGGGAAAAGATCTTCACTAACCCCACATCTGACAGAGGGCTGATCACCAAAATCTATAAAGAACTCAAGAAACTGGACATCAAAATACCTAACAATCCAATTAAAAAATGGGCTACGGAACTAAACAGAGAATTCTCAACAGAAGAATCTCAAATGGCCAAAAGACATTTAAGGAAGTGCTCACCCTCCTTAGCTGTCAGGGAAATGCAAATCAAAATTACTCTGAGATGCCATCTTACACCTGTCAGAATAATGGCTAAGATCAAAAACACTGATGACAGCTTATGTTGGAGAGGATGTAGAGAAAGTGGCCCCCTCCTCCACTGCTGGTGGGCATTCAATCTTGAACAGCCACTCTGTAAATCAGCACGGCCGTATCAGAAAATTGGGAATCAACCTACCTCAAGACTCAGCAATACCACTCTTGGGCATATACTCAAAAGATGCTCAACCACCACAAGGACACTTGCTCAGCTATGTTCATAGCAGAATTATTCATAATATCCAGTACCTGGAAACAACCTAGATACTCCTCAACTGAGAAATGGATAAAGAAAATATGGTACATATACACGATGGAGTATTATGCAGTGGTAAGAAATAATGACAGGATGAAATTTGTAGGCAAATGGATTGAACTAGAAAACAATCACCCTGAGTGAGGTAACCCAGACCTAGAAGGACAAACAAGGTATGTACTCAATCATAAAAGGATATTAGATGTAAAGCAAAGGATAACCAAACTATAATCCACAACCCCAGAGAAGCTTTGTAAAGAGGAGGAGCCTAAGAAAGACATGCATGGATCACCCCAGGAAGGGGAAAGGGTTAAGATCTCCTGGGTAAACTGGGAGAAGGGAGTAGAGGGAAGGAGATGGGGGTGGTAACATGAGGGATCCACATGGCTGAGTTTGGGGAGGGAGAACAATGAAAGATATTTTGACAGAGTGAGCCAGTATGTGGTTAGGGAGAAATCTGGTGCTAATGAAATCCCCAGGAACCAAAAGGGATGTCCCCAGCTAAGACTCTTAGCAGTGATGGAGAGCGTGCCGGAGCTAGCCTTCCCCTGTACTCAGATTGGTGACTACCCTAATCATCATTATAGAACCTATATCCAGAACTGATGGAAGCAGATGCAGAGACCCACAGCAAAGTACCTGGCAGAGCTCCTGGAGTCCAGTTGAAGAGAGGGAGGAGCGACTATAGGAGCAAGGGGTTCAAGATCATGATGGGAAAATCACAGAGACAGCCGACCTGAGCTAGTGAGAGTTTATGGACTCTGGACTGACAGCTAGGGTGCCTGCATGGGACCGAACTATGCCCTTTGAATGTGAGTGACAGTTGTGTGGCTTGATCTGTTTGTGGGGCCCCTGGCAATGGGACCAGGACATATCCTGGGAACATGAACTGACTTTTTAGAGCTCATTCCCTATGGTGGGGTGTCTGACTCAGCCTTGATTCAGGGGAGAGAAGATTAGTCCAGCCCCAACTTGGTATGTCAGCCTGTGTTGACTAACAAAGGGAGGCCTTATCCCCTGTGAGGAGTAAATGGGGGATGTGATGGCGGGGGGGAATTGTGGGAGAATGGGAGAAAGGGAAGAAGGCAGAACAGTGGTTGGTATATGAAATGAAAAAATAAATAAAAAAACAAAGTGTCTCCTATGGTCTCCTCCATTCTAATGTATTTTCAGTATTATCTTGCTAAATGGCACTTTTAAACAGCCTCCTAAACAAATATCTCCAAAGTTTAATTTTCTAGCTACAGGATTAAGTCTTACAATGCACAAGTGCTTTCCATGGTCCACACTGTTAAAAGTCACTTTCAAGTTGATGCCACAAGTAAACTATGTCAGTGTTTCTCAAACAGATTCCCATTCAAATCTATATGAGAAAGATTGGCATTGATTGAAAGGACCATAATATATCTTTAAAAAATTTTCCTATTCAAAGTACAATCAGTGATTTCTTTCCTCCATAGTCTTTTTTTTTTTAATTAGATTGTTTTGAATTGTTTTTATGCCACTTTGGTGGATATGTCCTTTTCTTGACTACTGGCTTCATATATTTTCTATTTACCTCTGTGTATATCCTTACCAGTAAGACACTAAATTACCACTTTCAAGAGTTGTTTTCTTACTTCCTTATTTTCTCACATGGTAGCATATTAGACCACAGCTACACTTTACACTCCTAAATCTTGTCCTCAGATATGTGCACAGCACCACATGTAAGCAAGCATATGAAGTGACATTTAAATATTTATTAATGAAACTGTGCATTCTGTTATATCATGCTTTTCCCCATCCACCATTTTTATGTATGCTCTGTAATACAGAGAATACTATTCACTTCTTGCATCCCTTTATTTCTAATACATTGTTCACTCACATCCATGCTAATATTGAAGGTATAAATCATCTTAAATCTGCATATCTGCTCTTACTGCTGAATTTGTGTATTTGCTGACAGATACACAAATTTTCTGGCAGAGGGATCCACTAAATTTATCTATAAACATTTGAATTCTAATGTTTGTCTCACAAATTTGCTATGAGGTTATATCATAGGTTTAGATATAAATAAAACTTACTATAAGATTAAATATCATTTATAGTGCCTGAGTGTACAAAAATATCCATTCAATTACACATATTTTTCCTGAAGGACTCTATTAGGAAAACACAAAATTTTTGATTATTTACATATTACTGATGATCTTTGGTACACATATTAATTATCCTTTGAAACAAATAACTATATATCAAGCAGAACACAGTATTCGGTGCTTTTTCTCTTCAAAATTTATTTTTGCATTTATTTATCCAGGTACATCAACATTGAAACCAAGTGTGCAGAGAAACAATGCCACATACTTTTCACACTAGAGGTTCGCATTCTAATCAAAATGTATCATTTGTAATAAGAGTCTCTCATATATCTTAGGGAATAATTGTCAGTCAGAAACAACTTTTTCTGTATAATATGCTATGTACTGGTATTGCAAATTAATTAACTGTAACTTGTTTTAATATCTTAGATTCAAAGGTTGATTTATATATTTGTGTTTATAAAAAAACAGCTGACAGTCATTTTTATTTGCTCAGTTTTACTCCTAATGTCTTTCTGCTTATGTACTCTTGTTCTGTCAGGGGAATGTGAATATTGTCTACACAAACAGATTTGGAAAATAGTTTCTTCTCAGTTACTCTGGAAAGTTTGTTTTGAATTATTATCTGTTCCTCAAATAATTGTTAAATGTCACTGTTAAAATGAAATAGAATTGCATTTCTAGTTTTAAAATAATCTACATTTTAAATTGATGCAAGTTTAAGAAATATAGTTATCTTTTAACTCAGTTTGCTGAATTTTTTTAAAGATTTATTTACTTACATAGACAATGTTCTGCCTGCATATCTGCCTGCACTGCAGACCAGAAGAGGACACCAGATCTCATTACAGATGGTTGTGAGCGGCCATGTGGCTGCTGGGAATTGAACTCAGGACCTCTGGAAGAGCAACCAGTGTTCTTAACCTCTGAGACATCTCTCCAGTCCCCCTGCTAATTTTTTTTTTCTGAAGTTGTTCTGGTTAGTGATTATTATCAACTTGATACATCCTGGGGTCACCTAGGTCATGTGGGAAGATGGAACCTCAACTAAATAATTTTATCTATTAGATTGGCCTGTAGCTATCATTGTGAGAGAATGTCTTGATGGATGATTAATGTGGGAGGGACTAACTCACTACAGACAGCATGATTCCTAGGCAAGCGGGCTTAGACTACATTAGAAAGCTAGCTGAGCAACTGCCAGAGAATGGGCTAGGAAGCAACATCTCAGTTTTAATTTCAGTTCTTGTATTAAGTTCCTGTCTTGTCTTTGATCAATGATGGATTATTAACCAGGAAGTGTAAGCTGAAATAAACACTTTCCACCCATGAATGACTTCTGGTCATAGTTTTTATCACGGCAATAGGAAAGCAATTTCTCCCATTTCTAACTAATAAATATCTACGATAGACAATAAGCACCTTCAGATTGTTATATATTTATTCCTTATGCCAAAGTCTTTTTTATTTTCAAGACAATAAACTTGCAACTGTGTTTGTAAAGCATGCAGCACATATAATTTTGAAACAGCTATTTCTTTGGGAGTGGCCCAGATGTGTAGTCACTGTTAGAATAAAAAATGTCATTTGTCTCAAACTTAGTCATTATTTAGGTACTGTGTCTTTGCTTTTGAGCTAAATTTCATAGATAATCTTGTATTTTATTATCAACCTATCCTTCTTAAGGAAATGAACCTTCATTTGGAATATGTGTTAGAGTAACCGAGGACTATGTTATTTTTCCTCTTCTCTACTTAATTCTTCATCTAAAATATCCTATTCAAAATTGAAACTGTTTCAAAAATTAGAATTAAGGCTCTGTAAATGATAGAGTAATTCTTCAAACACTTTCATCTTCTCTAACTTTATATTAGACCATAATTCTAAAAAAAAAATGTTGGCTATATCTGTGTTTCAACTGATGTTAGATTGCTATCTTATCTGTGACATGATTTGTGTAGGAAGTCATTCATTGTTGGCATCTGTTTCTTTTCTAGTGTTTTACTTTGAACACCAATGAAAAGAATGCAGTCTCAATTTCCTCCCAGGAAATAAAACTTATTCTATTCTTTTTTCAGGTATAGGAGCTTGGGAACATTAATCTTTGCTATTCACGTCAGCTTACCTGAATGGCCTTCAAAGGGACTATTTATATAAAAGTATAAACCATTTATCTAATATATACTTATAGCTGGGGCTACAGATATTATCCAAGTCTGTTATCTTCTTAAGAAAAATTTGGTACTTTACAGTGAAGAATGTTCAATTACCATTTAATAATTTTGTTGTAATTACACTAATGCAACATACATAGTGTATATGTGCCTTTGTTAGGGTTTCTAATGCTGTGATAAAGACCACAAAACAAAGGAACTTGTGAAGTAAAGGGTTTACTTCATCTCATACCTTAGATAACAGTCCATCATTCAGAAAAGTCAGAGCAGGAATCTAGAGTCAGGGTATGACTCAGAGGCCATAGATGACTTCTTAGTAGCTTGCTCTTCTTTGCTTGCTTATTTTGTTGTTTTATAAACCCCAGCACCATCTACTCACCACATACCTACATCGGGATGGACTGTTCCACATCAATCATTAATCAAGAAAGATTTGTCTGTAGATCAGTCTAATGATGATATTTTCTCAACTAAGTGCTGGGACGACAGGAATGATTCACTACACTGATTGGCCTTCCCTAGATTTCTTACCATGAAATTATTGTCTGAAAACATCTATTAATCACAGAAACCAGGTTGATTTTACAGTTCCAAACTTCCCTGAATCTAGGTTTAATTTCTGCCACGGAAGAGCTGACATCATTTGCCAATCCTGAGCAAGATTCCCAGCACTTGAGTCCATTGAATTTCATACCCGAGTCACCAATAGAAACTCCACACAGTCAAGAACTGGATGGAAGACATACTTTCAGAAAGAAGAGACAGTTCAAAGTCAGCTCCAGCAGAGTGCTGAAGTCCCTTATGGTTATCAGTACCCCAGGCAGCCCTCTGATGCATGGCTATTGGACTTGTACTTCGCACATTTAAACACAGAAAGGTCTGACCTTTCTCTGAAACAGGGAACGCTGAGGGCATGCCTGAGGGCCATCGATTTACAAGCTAAGCAGTACAAAGGAGCAAACAAGGAGCTTGAAGGAAGATAAAGAATTTCCACACAAGGTGATAAGCTTGATAAGGGCCAGGGAGAAATTTTCTCTCCTGATAATTATGTGTCTCAGGCCCAAGTCTGACTTTTATGGTCAAATACAGACTGAAAGACTACTAGCACAATCATCTACCCTAGCACACTTTCCCATCTGTAGAGGAGTTTACCCTCAACAGATCCCTGCAGAATTGTGAATCCTGTCTTGGTGTCTGTTTCTTGTACTCAAGCTTGGCCAAAGATATACCAAAAATGGTCTGAGAAAATCAGAGATAAAACAGGGCATGCGGCATGTACCATTGCCTTTCATGTGTAGAAAGAGGACACTCTTTGTGTTGATAAGTGGGGGAGGGGGACATTTCATTCCTCATACAGAATCCCAGCTCAATCTCTGGCAGCTGAAGTTATCAGAGTCAACAGACAAAATTCCAACAGGTCCCTTGGTTTACACACTTCTATTCTCTTATCCTCACAAACCTGCCCTTTGCTGGCTTCATTGAAAAAGGCTGCAGTTGTTACTCAATAGCAAGCATCCTAATAATGTTCTCTCCATAGAGCCTACAGGTCCCATAAGGTGATGAGATTGGGAGGCAAGCACCTTTTTCCACTGAGCCATCTCACAAGCCCCTAGATGATTCATTTTAGATGTTGGTCATTCCTCACTCCAACAGTCTCATACCCTCATATATATTATTATTTAAAAACGTTGTCACATACAATGTATATACAGAGCAAAGACATAAATGTAAAGCAGCACCATACCCACACAGCCTATAGTGCGCTCATTGTTCCAGTTCCTGTGGGCTCATTCCACTTCATTCAGGAGTACCTGAGACATGTGAAGAAAGGTATATTCTTAAATGTCCTTCTTGGTACTTCAATATAAACTAATTCTACAATAATTGAAGTTACCTTCTAGTACTCAGAATTAAGAACAAGATACCCGACTCAATACATGTTGATAAGGGTTACAAGCCTGAGGGAAACAAAATATATAAATGTCTAGGAAAAAAAATGATGATACTCTACCTAATCTATGAGTTGAGGAACTAAAATCCAAAAAGTCTCAGCCAGCCTTTGTTCTGTTCATAGCTTAGAGCTTTGGGGTGGGTCTTTTCTCCTGTGAAAAGTTTTACCTGAACCTGTACTCTTTTACCTAACCTGTCCACCAATCAAAATTCCCCATAAATGTTTAATTTAACCAACCAGATTCCTATGAGCTTGATGTGTAATTTACATAAGTAAATTGGCCATTTCCTAGGCTGTAAAGAGTCCTTTTCTAAAGCACGACGTGGCAACTCACTTTCAAGAGCCCTTTCTGCTTCTGGGAGCTGATGCTCTTACTCAGTGAGTCTTTCCTTGTGGTTATTCTCCTGCTCTTGTTTATCAGTTTTGTCCTGGACAGACAGACGACGGTTTCTATTCCAAGACACTGTTACTCTAGTTCCCTAATAGCACTTCCCATTTTAATTAGTTTCATTTTTTCAGTCTTTCATGAAGAAAATGAAGCTCTGACAGTTGTGGAATAATACTATGCACAGAACATGCATGGCCACCTGTGGTTTTCTGGACAATTAAGAATCTAGCAATTTGTTTCCAGTCAAGAGGAGATCACTATCCTGTTAGAAACAAGATTGCTCCACCTGTTAGCACTATATAAAAGACAGCTTGTTCTTTGCAAAGCGTGTGTGTGTGTGTGTGTGTGTGTGTGTGTGTGTAATCATTAAGATAAAATGTAAAATGTAATTAAATATATACCCACCCTGCATTTTTCTTGTAAATAAATGCAGCATTGTGACAATACATGTTCCCTAACTTTCCACACTGCAGAATGCATTGCATTCCAACTGTTTACTCAGCACTGAAACAAATCCATCCGTGTTCATGAGCAAGTGATTATAATCTAATTTTTGGAAACAGTTAAATAATTTGAAGCTTAAAATTCACACTATATGGAAATTTAAATGTTGATTTTACTTCCTGGTTGTCTTTTTTTTTTATTAAAAATAGATTTTTTTCCCCTCATAATATATCCTGACTATGGTTTCCCCTCCCTCTACTCCTCCCAGTTCCTTCCCACCTCTCCTCCCATCTGGGTCCACTCCTTTTCTGTCTTTCATTAGGAAAAAAGAAAATAGGAGTCTACCAGATAATAATAAAGTAAAATATTATATAATAAAACACAATAAATTTAAAATATATATATATATATATATTAGAATTTGAAAAAAACTGAAGAAATGGAGATTAAGAGAAGACTTAGAATCAGAAATCCCATTCGTTCCCAAGCTCAGATATCCCATAAAAATACTAAAATGGAAGAAATAATACATATGCAGAGGATCTGATGCAGACCCATGCAGGCCCTGTGCATGCTGCTTCAGTCTTGGTGAAGGACATGACCGTTGCTCAAGTTGATTTAGAGCGCCCTGTTTTCTTTGTGTCCTCCATCTCCTCTGGCTTTTACACTCTTTTTGTCTCCATTTCCTCAGGGTTCCCTGAACACTCTGGGGAAGGAGCATTTTATGGTGATATCTCTTTTAGGACTGAATGTTCCAAGATCTCTCACTCTCTGAATGTTATCTGTATGTGGTTCTCTGTATATGTCATTAGGAGTCAGTTGATTGCTACTGATTTTTAAACAGTAGTTCCATTTTGTTTTATCATAGGTCCCTGGAGCATCTTGTCTCAGGTTCTTGGATAGGTAAGCAGTGTCAGTATGGACCCCATCTCACGGAGTGGGCTTGACGTCAAATCAGATATCGGTTGGTTACTCCAACAGTTTTCATGCCATCCTTGCATTCGTGTATCTTGCAGATAGTACATCATTGTAGACCAAAGGGATTGTGGCTGACTTGGTGTTTCTCCTTTGGGAGTATGAAGAGAACATTCCAGTACCTGTTGCTAGAGTTTTTCTGGTATTTCCTGGCCCACAGTCAGGACAAATCTCTCTCACCTGCCAGTCCCACAGCCGCTCAGACCCAACCGAGTAAACACATAGAGACTTATATTGCTTACAAACTGTATAGCCATAGCAGGCTTCTTGTTACCTAATTCTATATCTTAAATTAACCCATTTCTATTAATCTATAAGTTGCCACATGACTTGTGGCTTACTGGAATCTTTTACATGTTGCTTGTCATGGCGGTGGCTGGCAGTGTCTCTCTGCCTCACCCTTCCACTTCTCAGAATTCTTCTCTCTGCTTGTCCCGCCTATACTTCCTACCTGGTTACTGGCCAATCAGTGTTCTATTTATTAATCAATCAGAGCAACACATTTTACATACAGAACATCCCACAGCACCTCCTGTTTTTTTTTTTTTTTCCAAAAGGACGGTTTTAACTCACATAGTAAAATTACATATAACAAAACAATTATCAAGCAAGACTTACTGTTACAATATCTAGTCTATTTATAATATTTCATCTATTTGTATTTGGCAAAATTAAAGAAGATATCCTATCTATCCTATATTTGTGAGTCTAAGGTTTCATATCTAACTTATCTTTTATCATAACTGAGGAAATTATAACTCTAGCCTTCAACTACATCAAAGACCTCAGAAGGATATAATATTACCTGAGAAATGGGAAAAGGATGCAAGCAACTTTCGGGAGTCTTGTGTAGCTGGAGAGTTTTCTCTCCTGGTCCTGCCAAGCCCCGGCAGTCCGACAGCTCACTTATAAAATAAACACACAGACACTTATATTTTTTAAACTGTTTGACCATTAGCTCAGGCCTATCATTGTCTAGCTCTTACTCTTATATTCAACCCATTTCTATTAATCTATACTTTTCCACGTAGCTCGTGGCTTACTGGTACCTTATATCTTCCTTGTCCTGCAGCAGCTTCAGTCTCCCCTCTGCCTTCCTGTTCCCTCAATTCTCCTCTCTGTTAGTCCCGCCTATACTTCCTGTCTGGCTACTGGCCAATCAGTGTTTTATTTATACAGAATGATATCCACAGCAGTCTTGCAAGAGTAGACAGAGACAGCTGGCAGCCTGGACAGTCACCTAATGTTCCTTTGTAAAGTTGGAGCATCTGTTTTCAGCCCACAGGCCTAGAGTCTCTCAGTCATTTCTCTCTGTGTCCTATGGAATGTCTGGCAGTTTCCTCTGCAAACAGGAACCTGAAAGGACCATTTTGCCAAGTAAAGTTCAGTGGTCACCTTTCTATGGGTCCTGCATGTCCAGTTGATCAAGCAGTCCAGGCAAGAACAGTTTCTTGCCCAAATGGCTATTTTTGACAAGTTGATGTCTACCATTGATGTGAAGGTATGTTTCTTGGATAAGGCAGAAGGATGGATGTTCCTTTTCTATCCATTCTGTTAGTCTTTTTGTTATGGAACTGAGACTGTTTATGTTGACCAGTATCAATAAGCACTGTTTGTTGATTCCTGTTCCTTTCTTGTGGTGGTAGTGATGGGTTATGCCTATATTTCCTCTCTTGTTTTTTTCATTTGTGTTCATTTGTTCCTGTGTATTTTTGAGTGTGGTTAACCATTTTAAGTTGGAGATTTCCTTCTTTCACATCCTTTGTGGATGGATTTATAGCTCTATCTATCTATCTATAGCTGTAATTGGTTTCTAATAGAATGACTTATTTTCTCTATCTATACAGATTGAAAGTTTTGCTTGGTATAACAGTCTGGACTGGCATCTGTGGTCTCTTAAAGCCTTCAGCACATCTGCCCAGGACTTTCTGACTTTAGGAGTCTCCATTGAGAAGTCTGGTGTTATTCTAAAAAGTCGGCCTTTATATGTTACTTCTTGTTTTTCCCTTGCAGATTTTCATATTCTATGTTCTATATATTTAGTGTTTTGATTATTATGTGCACAGGAAAATTACTTTTCTGGTCCAGTCAATTTTGTGTTCTGTAGGCTTCCTGTGTCTGTGTAGACATCTACTTTAGATTAGGTAAATTTTCCTATCTGGTTTTGTTGAAAATATTATCTGTGCCTTAGACCCGGGTTTCTTATTCTTTCTTCTTTCCTGTTATTGTTATATATTGGGTTTTTTTTAAGAGTTTCCCATATTTTCTGCATGTTCAGTGCCAGGAATATTTTAGATTTAATGTTTTCTTTGACCAGGATATCCATTTTTTATTGTATCTTTAATGTCTAATATTGTTTCTTTCATTTCTTGTATTCTGTTGGTGAGGTTTGCTTCTGTGGTTCCTATTCCATTTCCTAAAGTTTTCATTTCCAGATTTCCCTCACTTTGGGATTTCTTTATTGATAGATTCTCTACTTTCAGGTTTTGCATTGTTTCATTCATTCACTTCCATTGTTTGTTTTTCATGGATTTCTTTAAGGCCTTTATTTGTTTCCTCTTTAAGAACCCATGTCATAATCATAAGGGCTTTTTATTCTTTGTCTTATGCTTCAGCTATATTGTAATGTTCAAGGTCTGCTGATATCTAGGCTTCTGGCATTGGAATGGTTGTAATTCAGGGTGCTGATATCTGGTCTTGTCTTTGTCGATTGCATGTTTTAGTCCTTGGTGGTTCTGTTGCCCTTTCTGGTTTCTAGGAGAATATGATGGCTGTGTGCTGCTGGGTAGGAAATTTTTCTTTGATTTTGATAGATGTGGTCACTGGGATTTCCAAACAAAGTGTTTTTCTGCTTATTGGGAGATGACACTTAGGGATGGGGATACACTAGAAGGGAGAATGAGTAGTTCCACTATATGGAAGAAAGCAGGGTATTCCATGGGAGTCTGCTTAATGAGTTCCCTGGGAATGGAGGTGGAGATTTAGGGGAGTTCATAGAAGGTCTGCCACAGCACTGAAGTTTAGACTGGAAAATTGGATTTGAAAGACCAGAAGGAGATATGCACATCTGTAGTTAGCCTACCTGCTTTCCTGGCTGGCGTGACCTATGGGTTCCCAGTGACTGCACACTGGAGTTATGTTTTAATAACTAGGATAAAACACAAATTTAAGGGAGGAAGTTAGGAGGGGAGATCTATGTGATCCACTGTAGACAGTGGAAGGGTGGAAAGGGATACTTCAGTACTTCAGCAGGTGCTCTGGTGCAGAGCTAGGGATGAGAATGGAGCTGAGGTGGTTTTGGTCAAGATCTACACTTAGCCTACCTGTCTCCCTGGTCAGAGTGACCTGTGGGTTCCCAGAGAGTCTTAGTTCTAAATATCTGTCTACACATTTGCCCTGGGCTGACATTTCATTTAACCCAAGATTATACATTTCAATATGTCTAGTTTCCTAAATACCAGAAAAATACTCTACCAATGTTTTCATTATGAACACAGGCTTTCCAGGTTAACAAATGTACTTATATAGCACTGCTATTTGGTATCCTTAATATTTGATGCTTTAGGGTTGAATTATCTCTGTTCACACCATGACTACAAGGAGACAGTTGTCAGTCACATCCCTAGAACACAGAAAGACAGGTAAAAATGTCTCCAGATAGATTAATTTACTTCATTAAACATTTATGATGACACCATTCTTTGTTTCTTCTTCATCTCCATGACAAAAACTTGGGTGGCCTTATTCCTGTAGAAGGAAACTGTTTGGCAGAACTTTTGTATCTCCCATTAGTGATAGACCAAATCAGACAACCACAAACAAGAGAGAAAACCCATAACATCTCCAAACATGTGAGAGCCCTGACATCCAGGCCGACTCAGACATCGTATCTGGTCCCATGCTTACCTAGAGCGTCTGTCTCTTTTTGTATGTGTGTTTTCACAAGCACCCTGTACTTTAACTATCAATAAAGTCCTACTGAGTGATTGGACCTTGCTTCCTTGTTTTTATTCTTCAAACTGACTTAAAAAATAAAAAAGACTCCATTTTGACAAGCCTAAAAAGCTCATCATCCTGACTGTAACAGAACAACATTCAGATTTTGTAGGTTTAGTAGCTTCTGCTTTCTACCTTTTAAATTGCTTTCATGTTATTTTGGCCTGTTCATGTTATTTTGGCCTGTTCATGTTCTTATCAAGTTTTATCCTCAGGTAATGGATTATGTCTACTTAACATAATTAACTTCATTCTTTAAGTAAGAAAAACATATTTCAAGAAGAAACTTTACTGGTATAATATAGGATTAACTTGTAAAATGATTTATTTTTCTTTGTTCATGTTTGAGTGTCCTTGTTTAAGTATGATACATGCATCCATGTAACTGTGATGGCCAGAAGACCATGTAAGCTACTGTACAGCTGGAGGCAACAGGTGATTGTGAGTCATTCAGTGTGTGTAGCTGGAGAATTTCTCTCCAGCTCCCGCCAGGCCCCGGCAGTCCTGTAGCCCACTTAGAAAATAAACATACAGATGCTTATATTAGTTAAACTGCTCGGCCATTAGCTCAGGCCTACCATTGTCTAGCTCTTACTCTTATACTCAGCCCATTTCTGTTAATCTATATGTCACCATGTGTTCTGTGGCTTTATCTGCTGCCTTTAATGATGCTTGGTGGATGGCAAGCTGGCATCTCCTCCTCTCCACCTTCCTGTTCTCTCAATTCTCCTTTCTGCTAGTCCCGCCTATACTTCCTGCCTGGCTACTGGCCAGTGTTTTATTTACCAATCAATCATCCACAGCACTTCCTCTTTTTCTTATTTTTCAAAAAGGAAGGTTTTAACTTTAACATAGTAAAATTACTATCACAAAACAATTATTTAGCAAAGAGTTATAGTTACAATATCTAGTCTATTTGTATTTGGCAAACTTAAAGAAGATATCCTATCTATCCTATATTTGTGAGTCTAAGGTTTCTAACTTATCTCTTATCATAACTAAGGAAAATTATAACTATCTAGTCTTCAACTACATCAAAGACCTCAGAAGGATATAATATTACCTGAGAAATGGGAGACGAGTGCAAATAACTTTCGAGAGTCTTGCAGGAGTAGACAGAGACAGCTGGCAGCCTGGACAGTCATCCAAAGTTCCTCTGTAAATTTGGGGCATCTGTCTTCAGGCCACAGGCCTAGAGTCTCTCAATCACTTCTCTCTGTGTCCTGTAGAATGTCTGGCAGTTTCCTCTGCGAAGCAGGAACCTGAAGGATCATTTTGCCAAGCAAAGTTCAGTGGTCACCTTCCTATGGGTCTTGCATGTCAAGTCAATCAAGCAGTCTAGGCAAGAACAGTTTCTTGCCCAAATGGCTATTTTTTTTTTGCCAAGAAGAAGATAAACTCCATATGGAGTGTCTTTGATGCCCATCCTCCTCTCTGAAGTAAATCGGTGCTGCCGGGATCAGACATGTCTCATTGTCCAGAAAGTCTAAATTTTTTAAAACATTTTAAATGTTTTCTGTAGATCTTTGAAGTGTTTGAAGATTACCTACCTATCTGAAATATATCTATGTATACCTAGAAAACTTAACGACTGTAAGTTTGACTATCATAGAAGACTAATTGTTCCATTACAATTTAAATGAGTTTTATAAACATAATACCTTAAACAAGAATAAAAATTCACATACAGTATAACAAAATTAACTTTAAAATTGTATCAATAAACTAAAATCCATAGCAATGTAAAACATTTTAAACAAGTTGCACTTTAAAAGTAGGTTCAATAATCTACCCCTTTATCTTATCATTGTCTATACTGTCCCCTTTTGTTCTTTAGAAAGACATTGTCATATAATCAGCTGGCTTTAATTAAAAATACTGGTTTTTCTCTGTCCCACACCAGAGGGCCCTTTTGATATGGGACACAAGAATCTCTCAACCTTTTTTTTTTTTTTTTTTTTTTTTTTTTTGGTTAATGTTTGTGTTTAGAGGAGGAGTGAGCCAATTACATCTCCAAAACCAGCTTGGTATATTTGGGAATTTGGGCTTAGCTTCTCTTACTACTTTCTGCTGGATGGGGGCACTGTATCTTATGGGGACACAAAAAAAATTTAGGGTTATGGGGTACTCCGTGAGGCTGTATTGTCTGAGCCAGTTGCCTTGAAACTGTTCTGGATGTTGGATCATCTGGGCCATGGTGTCATCGGAGACCTTTCAGGGGGTCTTGGCTGGTCAAACCTGATGTATTTTAATCTGGAACAAAGCCATAGCCTCTGGCTTTCTGTGGAAACAAAAGCAGAGCCTTCTTTCCAAAGCAACATATACTTGAATCCAAACTTTGAAGTCAAAGTATCTTTAAAATATACATATTGGCTTAACTCAACAGTTTTTGCAATCAAATGTCTTTCTGCAGTTCAGAATATCAAAGACAACATAATCCAGATTCTCTGTGTGATATCCATCTTTATGTGGCTTATTTTTATATTAATTAATTTTACTGTCTCTTTAAAGACTTTATTTTTTAAAACTATGCATTTCTTTATATAACTGTATATATTACCATTTTTGTCTCTTTCAAGCCTACATATATTTTACACACATTGTTAACTATTCCATCTGAATCTGTCTGATTGTGAACCTATTGCTTTAAACTGCAGCATTCTTTTTTTTTCTGGAAAATTTCCCAAATCTTTATTTATATAAATGTTACATTTTAAAAAATACTGCATTGTTTTTAAATTTCACCATAAAATTATCAACTACCACGTGTGCAATTTTGATTACTTTGCTCAGGACTGATGTCTCACATTATCAGAGATTTTGATTCTGAATATTTGTTTAAGATGCACCTGGGTGGACATTGTAAAACAAAGACATATAAATTGTCTAAGTTAAAGATATTTCATGTTTTTTTTTTCACTTTTAATTTTGAATAAGTTCTTATGATTGTAGTTGGCCAAGCAGTTGAGAAATATATCCAGGATACTATAGAACTTTTAGAGAGCCAAGAAAACAAATATGGAACTAGTAACAAAGGAGGGGAGTAAGGGAGAAGCAACAGAAGACATCATGTGATTTCAAAATTGGGAATTGACTCAAGAATCAGGAAAACTTTCTGAGGTTAGAGCCTTGAACCCTGAATTACAATGTTCACTTTTTGATTTATACTATACTATTTTTTACAAATACATTGGTTATTATTAAGTACCCCCACAAACAAGTGAACTTCAAATAGGTTTTCTACAGATTAAAAAAAGGTGGAGCTCTGGGAGTCTAATTAGCAAGAAAGAGGAGGGTCTATATGAGCAAGAATTGTTGAGACCAAGGTTGGATAAAGCACAGCCAAATGAACGGAAATACATGAACTATGAACCAATGGCTGAGAGGCCCCCAACTGGATCAGGCCCTCTGAATGGGTGAGACAGTTGATTGGCTTGATCTGTTTGGGAGGCATCCAGGCAGCAGGACTGGGTCCTGTGCTCATTGCATGAGTTGGCTGTTTGAAACCTGGGGCTTATGCAGGGTCGCTTGGCTCGGCCTGGGAGGAGGGGACTGGCCCTGCCTGGACTGAGTCTACCAGGTTGATCTCAATCCTCGGGGGAGTCTTTTCCCTGGAGGAGATGGAAATGGGGGGGTAGGGTGGGAGTAAGGGGAGGGGGGCGGGAGGGGGGAGAACAAGGGAATCCATGGCTGATATGTAGAACTGAATGGTATTGTAAAATAAAATAAAATAAAATAAAATAAAATAAAAAAACAAAGATTTCAAGAGAAATTTTAGCAAACACTCAAAAGCAATTTCTTTTAAGCCGAAGTAACCTAGCACCTGTTTTTATTTCCTTGATTTTGCCTTCATGTTCTTTATTTTTAATTATGATTTTTTTTAACTGCAGCATTCTAGGACTGAAACAGGGCTGTGGGTGCTGGCTCCACCCACCTCAGCTTCCCAACATGGCAGTGGTACATTTATCACCAGCTCTGGGAGCCATCAACTCTTAGGAACAGTGAGTCTATGCTTTTATCAAAGTAGCCTGTAGCCCAGAAACCTCTCTCTCTTTTTTTTTTAACTAGCAAAACTACATCCAACACATAGCATAGTGTGCAGCTTGGAGACACCTCTGTGTAACATAGCTTAGGTTAAGCCCGCACATATGCCATGAACCCTCCATAGAGTAGCTTAAACCCACAAGCTGCCACTAACTTGACAGAGACATCTAGGAAGCTGTTTTTAGCTCCGCTTTAGAATCTTCTTTCTTAGGTTTTAGGTGGAAACTCTTGCCCCATGTTGGGTGTCATTTATAGCTGGAGAGTTTCTCTCTCGCTCCCGCCAAGCCCTGGCAGTCCTGCAGACCACTTATAAAATAAACACACAGACTCTTATATTATTTAAACTGTTTGGCCTAATGGCTCAGGCTTCTAGCTATCTAGTTCTTCCATCTTAAATTAACCCATTTCTATAAATCTATACCTTGCCACATGGCTCATGGCTTACCAGTATCTTACATATTGGTACTCATGGCAGCAGCTGACAGCGTCTCCTCCTCTCCGCTTTCCTGTTCTCTCAATTCTCCTCTCTGCTAGTCCTGCCTATACTTCCTGCCTGGCTAGTGGCCAATCAGTGTTTTAGTTATCAATGAATCATCCACAGCAAGTGTGAGCTAGGAACCATAAGTCATTTGGATATCAGTAAGCACTCCTAACCACTGAGCTATCTCTCAGATCCCTACAGTTGACATTTTCATCTATACCTATCAGACATTCTTTACTGTTATTTGAACACAAAATTTTTATCTAAAATTTCAGTGATAATTTGTAGGGTTAACTTTTATAACTGCTAATCCTGTCATTTTGTATTTGTGGTTATTTGTTTGACTTCATTTAAGCGTCTACATACTTATCTGAAGAGATTTACATACTTTTGAAATATTTAATAATGTTTTGCTGAAACAACTATGGTCATACACAGGGTTTTATCATTTTCACAAGAGATGCTGTAGACCTTTTTGTCAACATCTCACTTAGTATCAGGCATATCCACATAGTAATTATTAGAAATAAAATATTTTTCTCAGCTTAATATTATAAACTACAGAATCTTCTGATTTCATTCTTACAATTTTATATTTTTTCTGTGCTAGAACTTAATCTCAAATCTAATATTACATTTATTGCCTATATTTTCTGTTTTCAATAATTTTAATATCCGTCAATCTTTTCTTTGATTCTAACAAATTCTCGATAAAATAATACTCACTATTTATTGTTTCCTCAATTGAGTTTGTAGACCTATGTGTACATTGTCAGTCCATGTGACACATTATTCAGAAGGGCACTATGAAGATAATATTTGTTTGATTAGTTTAGGCCAGGAAATATATTATGTCAGTAATATTAATTTTTTGTTTAAAGTAGCAACTTTCATGATATAAACTTGGAATCTTTCTTTTGGAACTTACTCTGTTTTTAAAGATGATGTTTTTAGACTATTTACATACAAGTTTTATTAGAATATTCAACCTCTGCATTTTTCACAATGTGTCTCACTACAGAGATTTCTTCAATACTTATTATTGTTATATTTATTTATTTTCTATTTATTGGTTCAGTTATTGGTTAGTACTTTTTTTTTGACAAGGACATAAAAACAATTTATACAGCCCTTGATAGCCTGGACCTAGCTGTGTGGACCATGGTGGCCTCCAACCTCATTGCATCCATAACACCAAGAGCAGTGTTCATAGGATTGTCCCATCACTAAGTAGCTCAGAAATTAATTTGTGTTATTCTAGTGATACTTTGTATTATGTATGTATGTCTAAAATAAAACTGTTTTGTAATGAAGAATTGCTCCATAATTTCCATGTATTTTGACATCTAGTTATTTGTGTGTCTCATTAACATGAACTATGATCACTTATTTGTCAGGATGCCCTTCCTTGTAGCATTTATACATTTATACATTTTCCAACATCTTCTGCATCATTCTGGTACCATTGCCAGAATCAGTTTGATCACCAAGGAACCCAGATCTTTTCCATAGGGAGCAGTTTGTATATGAGAACTTTTAAGAACAAGGTGTGGAACATTTTTTATTTTTTTATTTTGTGTATTTGTTCAGGCAGAGTTTCAGTTACCTACAGTCTTTCCACTCACTGTGTCACTGAGTTAGATACACACTGCTGTTGTCACAGCCATGATCTACCATCTCCAGGGAAAAGGTTATAAGAATCAAAGCTAGGGCTTCATGCATGCTAAGCACGCACTCCTCAACAGAACTACTCACAATCCCTGGGTATTGTCTTTAGTATTGAATTTTTACTGCTTCTAATCACTCTCAGAAAGTAGAGATATGAAACGTGTATATACATTGTCTTAAAATACAAGTGGGTAATGTACTTTTGTGGTATTTTGTTTATACATGGGTGAGTTAAAGTTTCTATTGCTGTGAAGAGACACCATGACCACAGCAACTCTTATAAAGGAAAACATTTAATTGAGGTGCTGGCTTACAGGTTCAGAGGTTTCGTCCATTATCATCATGGCTGGGAGCACAACATGCAGGCAGGCATAGTGCTGGCTACAATTTGAAATCGTGATATACAGGCCACAGGAAGTAGACTGTCTCACTGAGAGTAGCTTGAGCATATATGAGACCCCAAAGCCTGCCTCCACAGTGACACACTTCCTCCAACAAAACTCCTCCTCCTAATAGTGCCACTCTCTATGAGCTTATGGCGGCCAATTACATTCAAAGGATCACAGTAGGTGTGTGTACATGTGTGCACTTGCAGATGATTTTTCTCACTTGACCTTGTGTGCTAGGTCAATTTACTCTACTACTGATGATAGTTCCTTCATTGAAGTGGACTGCAAGCCTGTGGCTTTCCAGAAACCTCCCGGTCTTTCTTGCCAGATTGGAACTTCTGAGTCAGCCACCACTGTACACTGTGATACTCCCTGATTCTTGGCTTTTCATGTATGATGTAACTATTGGACTTTTTT